>JAGTTH010006738.1:0-21930 GCA_022606485.1 Agraylea sexmaculata | reverse complement strand
AATAGCTTTATTTTAAAAGTTTTTTATATATTTTTTAAATAAATCAACAGTCAACATTAAAAACCAAAACACCAAATCGCTTACAGTATACCGTATTTAATAGGAAACTGTCTGTCGTTTGATTATATATTTTTTCATTTAAGTATTTAACCATTAGGTCTTCAGAGAACTTATTATATTCGGAATGATTTAATTTTAGTACGATTCAATAGGAGTATTCAGCTATGAATATTGGTTATGTTTATACTACATAGATTTTATTCTGATTTTCTGGTTCGTATGCCTTTGTGTAGTGTATTATATAAATAAATTAAAAAAAACACGTATAGTGAATTCTTAAAATAAACAATGTACATATGTGGATACTCTTTCATACTGCATTTAATACAAACAACATTTTTTGTTGACCGATATTCATGCTTGCTCAAAAATAAACTCACCCATTTTGGTGTGTTTCGAGTAAATTTATTTTAATGAAATATAAAAATCGATATACCTTTTATTTTCGCAGCAGAAAACCATATTCACTTTTCACGTATTATCACAACGTAATTTTCACTGCGTCAAACTTTTCACACAGTCACCGTCACATCATTAATGCTATTCAGGATATTCTAAAAATGTCTTTTTTATGACTGTTTCAAGACTCAATTCATATACATACAATATGAAATTGGGTAGTGTATGAAAAAATAGTATTCAGTATGTGATCTCGTAAATAGCTCTGGTATCGATTGCATTGATGCCATGTTGATTGAATTTATTATTTTTATTAGCATTGCTCGATTAATAACTTCCAATTCGTACAGTTAATAAATAGAAATGAATACAAGCCGATCATAAAATTCATCGTAATATAAATAAAGTCTAATAATTACGCAACATGTGGGGTTTACTAACGTGAATAACACCGTGGGTGTATTAAATTGGAATAATCTTCAAAAAGAATCTTGCTGTATGTTATTTTGACATCATATAAATATTTCGAAATGCGATTAATTTATACAATTCTTGACACAAACAGACATTCAAAGAGTTAGGATATATTTAAAAATTAAAATAAAAGGAATTAGGGAAAATATATTTTTCTAAGACAAAAAAACATGCAAATAACTTAATCTAAAGCGGACCGAATCAAACAAAAAAATTTTTTTTAGGCTAACCCATGTAACCAAAAATAATAATATCAAAAAATTCAATAATGATAAAACTGTCCTATGATATAATATTAACCTTCATAGAAGAACGGAATGATAGTGAATCATGACTATTTACAAGTTTAAAGGGATTATCACAAAATCTTTACATTCATATACTGCCAAATTTTACTTTATTCGATCCAATGTAAAATGATAAATACTTCCAAAAGAAGTTACTCAAATCTTATATGGGGTGGTTCGAGAATATGCAAATGATTGAGGCTTCAAAGGCCTAAATCAATAAAATTCCATTAACACGGATATATTTTTTATTTGAAGAAACTCTCTGTTTATTGATTACTTTGGTGTTTTAATTAATCGGTTTGTTATAATCCGAGGTTACGAAAATAACAGTATTTGAGACAAAATATTATTGATAAATCTTCATTTCCTTGACCATATTATTATTAAGAAATAAAATAGATAGAGTGGTCTACCATTTCGATGGCATATTTACTCTTATGGCGGCAGCTGGTGAAATATTCTTCTATATGATTAAACACATTTCGGTGTATGTGGAATATTTATTTTAAATATTTATCATGGTTTATTCAGCTCTCAGAGTGTGGGGTTAATTTAAGCAAATATAGCATACGTTTTTGTAATTAAAGTTAAACAAGTGCTTTGTTAACACAATAAAAAAAGCACTCTTATCGGTATATTGTATAAAAATGATCGAAAATTAAATTTTACTAAACCTTTGTTTAACAGCTTTATATCAACCAATCTCTGTGTGTTACAGAATTGAGTTTTATAAGGCAATTAGTCAAATTAACAATACTTATCAAACTCTAAAAAAGACTCAAATGGTCAGATATTCTCTGATAACATTGATGATTGATTCTAAGTCTGACCCAATACAATTTATTTGATTAATATACCCATTTATATGTATGTACATACCAATAATATTGTTCACAAAATAATATTTTTGTCGAAGTTTTCGCTGTTTTTTGTCTATAGATTAATAGATTCACTGAAAAAATGTAATTGTAAATTTACTACTTGAAATTAATAAGAAACTTAATCCTAGTTTTGGAAATAATTAATTAGTTTTATTTCTAACTTATGTATTAATATTGAAATACCTATTTATTCCATGTGGAAAATGAATTGAAAATAAAAACCTAGTAAATAAATAAAGGATTTATATAATGACTGATTAAAAATTATATTATAATAAACATTCGGTATATACGCATAAAAATAGAAAATACAGATTTTTTTATATTGATGAGACATCACTGTTAGATATTATTTTTAAGCTGGTGCAACGTTGGGTTCAAAATAAAAATTGAAATTATAAAATTAATTTTATCAGCTGTTACGATTGGGAGATAAAGAATAGTATTAACAAAATCTCGAATGATTATCTTGATCTAAGATTACATTGATTTCTTGGATTGTATGGTGAATAAATACCTCGTGAATTATTAAGTTGTTTAATGAATGCCATTGAATGAGGATAAGATTATTAAGTACTATTGATTACTTGAGTTAATCGAAAATAGATAAAATAATGTAAATGATATTTAAAAATATGTATATATTTATCGTGACGCCTTCCCTATTGGCGGGAGTCCCTTTATAAGGGGTTGGCCAGGCCACTTTGGCCTTTACGGGAGAATATAGTAGAGATGGTTTCCCAGGCCACCACACAGCAATGAGTACTTAAGATCTAGTTTGCTAAGCTAGATCTACCAAGTGACTCCGGTGCCGTGAATCGAACCCGGGAGTCTTCACTCACGAATCCGTTACACTAACCACTGGGCCACAAGGCGGCTCGAAAATATGTATATCAATCGAAAAACAACTTAATTTTTTACTGTCGAACTGAAAATGGCAGTCATTAGCTAAATGCCTTCTATGTTTAGAACGCCATTGTGGAGGAAACGTACACGTAGTCGTAAAACCGACAATGTATTTTTAGAGGTAAAAAAGGAGTGTATTTTAAAGGAAGGGTAGCAGTATTTGAGCGTCATAATTATTATACATTTCCAGTAGGAGGCAGTGGAAAGTCTGTTTAGTATGGGTGAGTTATACAAAGTTGCAAGCAGGTGCATATTGAGCTAAAAAGGTTTTCAATGTACATACTTTACGGCCATACAACAGTTTCGTAGTGAGTCTTTTATTACCTTGCCTTGCTTTTCCTCCACTGTTTGTTGCCTATACTTTTGTCTTTCACTCATCCTATCCGCTTTCCTTTTTAATACATCCTTTTACATTTTACACGCCCTTATCCTCCCAAAACAATGCAATTTGCTCCAATTCGCCTACAACAACACTAATGAAAATTTCCTGTTTTTTTGACGAGAATCTCTTTTAGAGCAAAGCCTTATCATGATCAGATTTCCAATTCAACAAACACAATTTAAATTGTATTAAAATAATACTGTTTCTCTTATCTTGCAATATCTAGCGTAGAGAACTAGATCTGAAGGACTCATTTCTGTGGCCTGGGAAACCCCTTACAAGGGATCTCAAAAATAGGAAAGGTGTCCCATTATTTAAGATAATATGAAAATTAATGATTTTATGTTATGAAGCGGCAGAATTTGTCAAAAATAATATTCTTTTTGCAGTATTTTCTTACTATTATAAAACATTGCTATATTTAGTAAAATAAATAAATAACTTATGTAAAAATAAAAAAAATAGTTGATTAAATTTATTTCTACATGCATCATTTATCTGTAATTTATCACCAACAAAACCTACCTGTAATAGTATGATTATTTAATTAATATAAAATAAATATTTCACCGGTTAGCAAAAATATATTTGTTGTATTAAAGGACTTTCGAAAGGCGCAGTTATAGTATAAATCTGGTGCAGCCCAATTCACCATTCAAACTTTAATATTATTTTTCAATACCATAGATATATATAATACTCGTGTAAATGAATTCATTTAATAATTACTTTCTAATGGATAACCTGAACCAAAACTAACTGCATCAGAATGATGTTAAGGTGCTTTGCTTTCAATAAATCTCAGCTTGTCATGTTACGAAAATGGAAATTCTATGTTTATTTTTAAAATAATAATGTTAATCCATCAACAAAAAGATGTCATACTTGATTCAAAGTTTGATTAGTAACGTAAGATGCTAATAGGTCTTTGTAACAGTATTTCATGTATAACCTAGTTTCTATATCAAAGTTTAATATAGAATCGTGTAAATTTAACTCTCAACTCCACAGACTCTTGTTAATCCCTATGGATATAATAATATATAGTCGTCATCTTTAGTGTTGAAAACGAATAATACAATGATTTTATTGATCAAATATTATCTTTGAGTGTATCTTATTTAGATTGTTTTATATGGTGAAGCATGTAGTTGGTTCCAATATTGTGGTATTTTTTTGCTATACTTTCTTACCATTATAAAAATTGTCAGTTCGAGAGATTTATAAAGGGATCATCGAATAACTTTATTTTTAAATGCATCATTCACCTGCAATTATCACGAACAAAATCTACCTGTAATAGTATGATTATTTTAAAAATATCAATGAAAAAAAAAACCACCTGTTTGTTTGAGAAGTGGAATTTTCTCATTAACAAAAGGATATCATACTAGATTAAAAGCGTGATTTCTAACGTAAGATGCTACGAGGTCTTCACAGTGAAACTATTTGATGTATAACCCAGTTTCTATATCAAAGCTAAATGTATAATCGTGTAAATTTAATTGTCAACTTGGAGTTCCTTATGGATAAACATCATATAAGGACGTCATCTTAAATGTTATATATAAACTGGTTGAAAACGACTAATACAATGATTTTTTTGACTGAATATTACCTTTGAGTTTTTATATTATATTTAGATTGTCGTGGTCTTTATTATTTAGATTATTTTATATGGTGAAGCATGTAGTTGGTTCCAATATTGTGGTACTCTTCGGATACGTGGTGGTCCTCAAAGCTATTCACTCCACACTCTTCACCTGAAGCGCACTTCACATACCATCGTTTTTATGCGTCTCATTCCCTCTTCACATTCCTCATAGATTCTCTATTATATTGCTTTCGATATAATCAAAGATACCACCCAGATAATCAAGTATCATCACTTGTCTCAATTACACATTAAATGTATTTCACTTACTATGAGCAATATGCCTAGAGGTGAATTCGATATTGAGGAAATTTCATTCGATTATACATTTATCTTGTTAAAAAGTTTCATAAAAAATTGTCAACGATATAAACTTTTAAGCACCTAAGCCGTGCAATATATTTTGTAAAAATTTCTTTTCAAAAAGGTATCTCGTTAAGGTAGAGGTAGAACTTAAACGGGAAATTCTATTTTTCTCATGGTGCTTTAATGTTTAGCATGTTTGTTATATAATATGTAGTTATACTTTGCTAACGTGCTGTAAAAATTCAAATTTACGTGCGACTACTCAGGTTACATACTTGCTAGCTCAACTTTCAGTCACATCCCTATATTTAGAATGTAAAAAAAAACCTTTGGAGTTCACTCTACGTATGGGAAAAATAACATTGTCCACTACGACGGAGATTTTATTCAGTTTTTATACCTGAATGTACATTATCATATTGAAATATCCATATAACTATGTAGCATCTTATTTTCGTACAATTTTTAAAAAGTTAATCATGGGATGTGATCCTTAATTAATTACATTAAGCAATCTAAAAAGCATATTATGAAGGGTTGCTGATAGCCGCAATCAAATGTGCAAATCATTTTATTAATTACTTTACCAACGCGACACATTCAGTTAATGAAATGAATATAGTACATAACTTGAATAAATATTTAAAATATTTTTTTATGAAAAAGTGTACATTTTTCACTAAAAATATATTCATAACACGTGTTTTTTTACCTGTCGTGTTCAGTTGGTGTCAAAAATTTTGACGACAAGAGAACTGGACATTTTTCAATTTAGGCAAAGAAAAGAGAACAGAAGAGTGTTGGTATATACATACATATGTAGTGGTGATGATGATGATGGAAGATACTGTAACGAGCATTGTCGGTAATTAAAAAAATAAATTACACGATGGGGATGTTGTTACGAAGCGGAATTTTTTTTGAAGTGTCGCGACGCTTTTTTTATACGACGGTAAACATAAGCATCTGCATTTAAAACATATAAAACTTCACATTATTATGCATTTTACAAAAGAATTGTCTTCCTTGTATTCAGGGTGAGCAATTTTTAGTTAAATAATATTATTGATGATTTTGTATTCGTCTTCAAGTCAACGAGTGATCGCCTTCTCTCAGGTAATCCGAATCCGAGTATTATGAATGTTATTATACAGGATGAAATTGAATTATCTATGTTTTGGTGGGGTATCGAAAATGTAAACGAAAAAAAATCTAATATAAAAAAAAAACATTTTCATTATTAGATTTTTTTTTCAAATATTAATTACGTATTTAACAGACACAATACACATGTAACAGTCATTACTGAATACTTCACAGAAACAGCTGATTTTAATTATGGTGGTCTAAACTCGATTCCAAAAGCACTATTTTTAAATTAATAATAGAAAAAAAAACAATTATTGTTGCGATACCCTACCACCCCCTAAAATATTCTCATTTAACTCAAGTCCACCCCATATACATTTTTAGTATCATAATAGAAAAACCAACACATTCATCAATTTTTATAATCAAAAACGATTCATTCATATATTTCTTATTCAAAACAAGGATATTGGACGACCTTCTGATTTTACTTCACTTTAACAAGAATTATTTATGTTTTGTTTCTCTCTTTTTGTTTGAAAGTTCAAAGTTATATTTTTTAAACAAATATACGAGCTATCTTTATTTGAACTTAAAATAACTTAAAGGAAATTAAGTAATTCCAATACGATCTTAAAAAAATTGACTAAAGTGGGCCTAAGATTTTTTTCGTATAAAAAAAACAATTTAATAATAATGAAATAATTTATTATGACAGCTTGTGAATCTTCGGTTATATTGATATATTTTTATTAATATTTACAATAAACTCACTTTATGATATCATAGTTCAAGTTTAAAGTCAAGTTCGAATTCGAATCACCTAATAAGTAAATACGTAAGATTCTCAAACTTTAAAATAATAATAAAAATTGAAAAGTTTAACTAGCAGACTTAGACCAACAGAGCAGAGAAGGTGTGGTTGTGTAACATTTAATGAACCATTCCTTACATTTAATTATTTTAAGTTCAATAAAAGACATGTTGTATATTTGTGAGTGTAGGATTTATTATTGATCTTTAATAATACGAACCCGAGTTGCTTTCTTGTCAACAAACTACATAAATACTTACTATCAAGATTGAAACCCTCAACTCTCCCTGACGAGTAGTGAACCAAACTACCCATCGACACACCCATATCGTATCAATATCCATTAGATAAAGAGAAAAAACGTCAATTTCAATTTGGAGCGATTAATTTTAATATGTTTGTGTGCGTTGAAAATCATCGAAATTAATTAACAATTAGTGTAATGCGTATGAGGGCGGATTTATTACTTGTGAAAGCTTGCTTTTTAATTTGGCAAATAACACGGTCATGATTCTTAAATGATGATTGTGTGTCATCATCATATTATATGTTTTGTAGGTTCATTCGCTAATTGAATAGCCGAACAAATAGTGTAAAACAACGTGTGTCATTTGGGTGTGGCACTTTTACACCATTGCGTGTTCATACACATACTCATTTTACATTGTTACTTGTTCAAATAATGTTCTCATATCAAGCCTTTGTACTAATTATACACACCGTTATATTGAGAATAAACAAGAATATTCGAGAAGGGATTACTTATACATATATACTACAATTTATTTATTAACTATGAATTAAACAATGGTTGATACATTGATATAAACATAAGATATCGCATGAGTGTCTAAATGCTTGTTTAGTTCAAGTGGATCAAGTGGCCAAAAACATGAGTTACTTGGCAAATATTATACTGTAAACATCTCTCTTAATATCTTCAGTTATATTTCACAGTAAAATGAGTAAATGCATTGTTACTACATGTCACATGGACTCAAACATACACTCAAATACATCTAGGCTCAGTTTTTACCAAAGACTACTTCTTTAAGATGTTTAAAATATTATTGGGTTTTAATCACCAAAGTATTATCACAACCACTCTCAGTGGTCACTAGAAATGTGTTGAGACACACTTATGTCTTTATCGAATAGGAAAGAGGAGTGCAACAATACACGGACTTCTCGAAATTGACACGACTTCATTATATGCAATGCGATATCTAATATATCTATAGATTGATAATAAGAAGCGTGGCTACAAATACTGTGGTCATGGGTTCAAATCCCACTCAAGTGAAGAATTTTTCAATTGATTTGATTGGTTATTACGACTGGGAGATCGGAAATAATATTAATAAAATCCTGATCGATTGTCGTGGTACAGGTTTACTCTGATTTCCTAGGTTGTATTATTATGTCGATGACCTGTGTAACTAGTAATAGTTAAGATCACCGACAGAATGAGTTTGTGAAAAATTATATTAATGAAAAATTATATGTCCCTTAAACATTTCAGTGGTAATTTAAAGTTTCGCTTATTTGAAACATATTTGATTTTGTTAACATTTTGTATCAGGGAGTATTTGTATTAGTGGAGAAACTAACCATTTTGTTATGATGTTTATTGCTTAAGTCTGTGATTAACTCTTCCACTATTTTCAGCATAATAATCTCATGAATCTCTCTAAGGTACGTCCCAGGACCTAAGTTTAGTATCATTTTAAGGCACTTATTTCTATACAATATCAAATCAAATGGGATAGAATATACGTAAAGTAATTTTAAACAAACAATTGTGAATAATATTTGGATGATTATCTACAAGTTATATTACAAGTTTAGTTTTGAAAACTTGTAATATAATAATGATTGTATAATTATAATTTAGTGTCACTTTTGTGAGTGTTTGAAAGGTGTGGCATTAGTAGGAAGTCTAAAAATATATGTGATGATACCAAGTGACCGTTGTCATTGTCACAATATATCACATTACCATTATCATTATACCGTCATTTATACCACAATGAACCTTAATCATCTTTAATGCATTTCCTTAATACCTTATAATATTATGTTACAAATGCCACAATACTCCTGATCAATATATTAAGTACATATGAAGCTTTAAAAGCTTTTCGCAGTCGGCTTAGTTTCGTGGCTCTTATAGACTGCAACGGAAGTTTTCTCGTATCGAGTCAACGATATTTGATAATCATTCATATGAAATATCCATTTATACTACTTTGTATGGGAAAAGCCTGGACTATATATATAATCTCATCAATAGGGAGGTCGTCACGGTATTTTTTTTTATTATTATTAAGAGAAAACAGTCGTCTGGAATACCAGAGAACCTACATCTCTGATGGAGCTTTTTTCAGAGGGTTTTTAGACACAACAACGTGTTAATTGTCTGTCGGTGATCGTAACTATTACTAGTTACACAGGTCACCGACTTAATAATCAGTATGTACCTTACAATACAGGAAGTCAGAGTAAACCTGGATCAAGACGATCGATCGGGATTTTACTAATATTATTCCCGATCTCCCAGTCGTAATAACCGATCAAATCAATTTAAAAATGCTTGACTTGAGTGGGATTTCAATCCATGACCACAGTATTTGTAGCCACGCGTCTTATCCCCTGAGCTATTACGCTGGTATTTTTATTCCATATACATATATGAGATACTAATAATCCGTAATAAGATATTTTAACAATTCAGCTGAATAATAAATATTGACACTATATATGTATTGTTAGATCCAACTAAACTAAAATTCTGTTAAATAAGTATAACATATTTTAGACTTATTTTGGACTATGTGGCCTTAGTGGCCACCTACTGGGTTGACGGGATTATGATTTGCGAGTGTATTAAGGACATCATGGCACCTCGTTTTTATATGAGCGAGGGGCGTTAAGGCCTAAAGGGAGTGGATTAGGGGCGAGGGTTAGTCATTTGTCAGGGCCAGGTATTAATCAGGCCTTTAGGGCACCTGTCAGCAGATATAATATATAATATAGATTCCGGTACAATCGATATACCAACGACCTTCTCATTTCTCATCTGATGGAATGGATTTCAATGTTTAATCGGTCACTCTTCCCACATTCTACTACTTTGCTATACCAACGAAGCTCAGTTTAATTACCACGATTGTGCCAAGTTGATAATTTATTTAAACGGAGGCATTGTATTTCACCGTGCTTTAAATTAACCTACTGGCAAATGTTAGGGTAAATATAAAATTGCTCATGGTTAGTTTAATCTCATGTTGGCCGACTAGAGAGTGAATCAACACATTTGTTCTGTACAATAAAACCAAATATATAATTCACAAGAGGGTGTGTTTATAATAAGTGATGGAGGTCTCATATCAGTGCACGATTTACGAGTATTCCTTTTTCTACTTATGTACAACCTTTTTCACATTCTACACCTGAAATATTGCCTTTTCTGCGGTTCGATCTTTTGGAATTTCACTTCGGTTTTTCTTACATATTTCCGGATCATCCCACTAAAAGCTTCTTGACTCAAAATCGTGCCCAGGACGCAATATGTGGGTATTATTGACTTTATACAGTAGTTCTATTCCTCCCACACGACACTATCTATTTTGTTTACACACAAAAATGAAAGTTTAATTTTTAAACTAACTCGATAAGAGGTGATGGTTTATTGAATTAGGACATGCCTAATAGATTTTTTTATTACAATTGAGGCTGCGTGGAATAAGGGAATAAATATACTGAATTTGTCAGTTTCAAGATAATTAATTAAAATATTCTTTTTTTAATGTGATAAAGTATTTTCTTAGTTAACAGGTAAATGCCCATTACAGGATATATAGAAGAGGGAATTTCTAGTTTATTTACAAAAGTCATTTTACTGCCATACCCTCAATTAATAATGTATTCAGTAATAATTGTATGGCCTTTTTAAATAGTAAAACTGATAATTTTAAAGTAATTTAGATCTCATTACATTATTCGACAATAAGTCTTAAAATAACATCAATTATCAACATTTTCATCATGAATATACAAATTTAATATATCATGTCTGATTCACGCGAGATATAAGTGTCCTTTGATACCAATTCGTAGTAATGAATTTATAAATTCGTAGTGATATTGCTTAGCAAAAGGGATACATTCTAGTGAGGCTGTGTTTGGGGTTCGATTTCATTTGGATAAGAATGTTGGCGACTTATCTTCAATCTCCTTATTATGTTTGTACTTTGCCATTCACCTTTTCTATCCTACCTTTGAACTAATAAGCCCACGAATACTTAGCTATCTGCTCACAAGAGATTTTCTCGTGTAAACTCCACGGGGAACTTCTATTATATTACTCCACAATGGAAATTACACCCCTTTGACGACTACTTTATTTTTATTCCGCCCATATCAATACAAAACTATTCAATCGCACCGGATAATGAATAAATACTTTGAATTGTACAAAGCGAAATGAATTTAATCGTATGTGGAAAATTAATTACAATATTAAAGCGTTATGTGTACCTGCCTACTGTGTAAATGGGTTTTTATTTTTTTTCCCATTCTTTCTATAATTAAATACTATTACTCATGTCAAATTTAAATAAAACATTCTCATGTTAGTTATAGGTGAAAAGATTTATATAATCTGTGCACCTAAGACTATTTTCAAAGATGTATTGTTCTATCAATCAATGTAAAAACTTATGTTAATAAAGAAATTGTAATATATATACCTGCCTACTGTATGTAATGCACAAAGAAAGAATTTCATTTGAATGCATTTAATTACATATTAGAGTACAATACCAGCACAATAGCTTAGGGGATAAGAAGCCTGGCTACAAATACTGTAGTCATGGGTTCAAATCCCGCTCAAGTCAAGAATTTTTTAATTCATTTGATCGGTTATTACAACTGGGAGATCGGGAATAATATTAATAAAATCCCCATCGATCGTCTTGATCCAGGTTTACTCTGATTTCCTGTATTGTAAGGTAAATACTGATTAGTAAGCCCTTAACCTGTGTAACTAATGTGATTAATATATAATATTCGTACCTACATTAAAAAACTGTGTTATCCTATTCTGTGACTTTTTTACTTTTATCGATGAAAATTAAACTAACAAAAAAAATACATTATTATGTTGATTATGCAAGTGTGACTCTAAAATTACATTAACAAGAAAAATATTGATTTATCTAATATAACATGAATAACTTGAATAAAATCCCGATCGATCGTTTGATCCAGGTTTAATCTGATTTCCTGTATTGTAAGGTAAATACTGATTATTAAGTCGGTGACCTGTGTAACTAGTAATAGTTAAGATCACCGACAGACAATTAACACGTTGTTGTGTCTAAAGAACCTCTCAAAAAAAGCTCCATCAGAAATGTAGGTTCTCTGGTATTCCAGACGACTGTTTTGACTTAATAATATTAATTTAAAAAAATAATATACAGGGATTTTAAATTAAAGTTCTACATTTGTATAATTAAGTTATAGATTTGATCGTGTTTTTGGTTATCATCATTTTATCATACGGAACGATATCACTTAAGCCGGTTTTCAATACTCAAAATCACAAAATTAACGATTGATATTCCTGCGGTAAATTGAAAGGGTTTCTCTTTTAATTTTGGGTCAAGGGGATTTTTTATAAAATGTAATTAATCGGAGGTAGCCTCAGAAGAGGAAGCATAAAAAAGAGCCAAGAACAATCGGTTCGCTCAAGATGAAACAAATGTCCACACCAAGTCCTTTCCGCATTCCGAGACTAGAAAGCAATCAAATTAACGAATTGGAAATTGTATTTGACGGGTGTTTCCCGGGTGGGTGACTCCCGGGTCCTGTAACACCCACTGGGCGCGCCCTTAATTCGGCTCTTCATTAATTAGGGTATACTTTTTTCAATGGGCTGGCCGCAAAATTGGTCGACATTGCACCGGCTTACATTGAAATGAATTTAAATTTAACTCGGTCGTCGTGTCGGAGGGATGCCAAAGGGTAAATTTCACGAGTCGGTGACGTCGTTAGCGCCTCACATATAAATACAGCATACACTACTAACTAAACCCGCATATAAGTACTTTTATCAATGATACTTTCAATGGAAAGTTTTCAATGCTACAATTTCAGAGAATGTTCTTTATAAATAGGATAAATGTTATTTAAAATAATTTGTTTAACTGTAACTCATTAAATTTTTCATCATTTTCTCTTCACTCCATTTGTTCCTCACAGTCAAACTAACCACATTCATTCAGGAATATCTTTTGAGTTTTCCCATATATGTAAATCCTTTTGGCCTTGTGGCCCAGTGGTTAGTGTAACGGATTCGTGAGTGAAGACTCCCGGGTTCGATTCACGGCACCGGAGTCACTTGGTAGATCTAGCTTAGCAAACTAGATCTTAAGTACTCATTGCTGTGTGGTGGCCTGGGAAACCATCTCTACTATATTCTCCCGTAAAGGCTAACCCCTTATAAAGGGACTCCCGCCAATAGGGAAGGCGTTACGGTAAAAATCCCATTCATTTATAACCATTTATTTAGCAGTAATTCCATATAGGATTAATTAATAAATTATTGATCGTATTGATTACTTGATACCATAATTATTTAATGATTCCATAATTATTTAATTATATTTCACAAATATTGGGATTTAATTAGCACTCACGTAGGAAGCAGATAAATATATTAATTACAAACTTATTTCTTCAAATGATTAATTAATAACCATTCATATTTTCCATCTTAGTATTTTATTGAAACAATACGTGGAAAAGTGACAAAGGAAAAGTATCGACAGTCGAGTTAATTTCATTAATAGAACAACATCAGCATTTATATAAAATTACCAATAATATTAATATGAAAATTATGACACCGACAATTGCGAAGAGGGAATTCGTAATAATTGCTTCATTACACCAGTTTTCAACATGAACGAATCAATATTTTAAGCTCCTTTGTCATTTATATTACATACGAACATTAATATAATTACACTAATTTGGATTATAATAAAAATTTGCATCTATAATACGCTGAAATTTCCCAAAATAATATTAGGTACTTATTTTCTTATATTTTTAATACCAACATGCAAAATTGGACATGGTGTTCATGAAGCAATATATTAATTGCATATATACGTGTCATATACAATATGTTTTTAATTGATTATTATTAAGAGAAAACAGTCGTCTAGAATACCAGAGAATCTACAACTCTGATGGACCCTTTTTGAGTGGGTTTTTTATACACAGCATCGTGTTAATTGTCTGTCGGTGATCTTAACTATTACTAGTTACACAGGTCACCGACAGAGCGGCTCTGCCCCACTAATCGCCTCAGTTTTTACCTTAGAATCCAGGAAATCAGAGTAAACCTGGATCAAGACGATCGATCGGAATTTTATTAATATTATTCCCGATATCCCAGTCGTAATAATCGATCAAGTCAATTTAAAAAAAATTGACTTGAGTGGGATTTGAACCCATGACCACAGTATTTGTAGCCACGCGTCTTATCCCCTGAGCTATCACGCTGGTTTAATAATGACATCGTATGATGTCCTATCGTGAATGTTTATAATAATACAAATTTAAATCAAGCGATAAATCACCTAATAAGTAAAAATACAAGATTGTGTGGTTGTGTTACATTTAATATATCATTCTTTACTTTTAATTATTTTAAGTTCAATAAAAGACACGTTGTATATGCATTATATACGGTGGATATGAATAGTTTAAAATATTCAATATTTAATGTAGCACAGGTACATGTGTATAATATAAGCGTCGTATTTAGGTAATGAAATGTTGCGCTCCTTTCTAAGATTAAATAAAGTTTGAGCTTGAAGGTTGTGGCGCATATAATATGTGAGTACATAGTAGTATAACATGTGAGTTGTGTAGCAAATAAAGCCTCATTGGAGTTTCCTAACACCAGCTCCATAATTTGTTCTTCCTCGGTGGTGTATGAATAATTCGTTGGCTCTCCGAGATTGCTCTTCGGCCACTCTTTTTACTTGCTACACGGAACGCCTTATTACCTTCATCCCTTATTCACAATTTGCGGCGCCGACCCCTCAGATTCTTTACGCCCTCAAATATCGCAGGAACATATCACCTGTGACTACAACTCACTTTGATCCCGTGCGACATCCCTTTAAGGTCACACGGATGACACCCGCAATAAAGCTTCATTAAAGATGTATGTAGTTCATGAAAATAATTATCACCACTCATTAAAGAATTGATTATTTAAAGTTCGTAAAAAATATTATGGAGCGTGCAAACACTCATTGTGTGGTTATTTATTACTAAATTAAATCAAATTATTCGAACACCGATCATCAGAATCGCGTAATGCGTAACGCGATTGCGATTTATATTATTTAACAAGTGTAATTCTAATTTTATTTTATATTTATTTATTTTGTATTATGTATTATTTATATTTTAGTAGTTCTATAAGTGGGTTTTTGTATTTTTTTCCATTATTTATGTTACGACTTATTAATTATTTTAATTTTCAATTGATTGTACTCCGTATTGAAATAAGTAAAAGACTAAGTCTATAAACTTAATATTGTAACATCTAATCATAATGTATCAAAACACTGTATGCAAATTATATTTAAAAAATAAATCGTATAATAAAATTATTTAACACTATTTACATTGTATTCGCGCGAGTGTATGGATCCACCATTACATACAGTGAAACCTTTTGTAATAATTGTTTCCCCACGTAGGAATATTTCGCATAACTTGTGATATTAAAAAAGATTTATATAAAAAGATAATGCTAAAATGTCCCCGAAGAAATAGTTACAAAATATAGTATAAAAAACAATTAGTAATTGTAGAAACGAAGCGCGAAATCATTGACAAGTGAGAATGATTTGCGAATGCTTTAGTGGAAAAATTGTTTCATATAATGATTAAAATTCTGAAAAAATATAATATTTGGTTAAATTATGAAAGGTTTATTCAAATACTGTATCTAATGTGCTTAGAATATAAACAGCGCCATAGAAATATTGTGTCAATGTGAATGTATTTTTTATGTCATTAGCTCTAGTTTATATCTTTCAAATAAAAAAGAATAAAAAATGTATGAGAATAAAATACAATAACAGTCTAACAAATATTCTAATATTACAATTTCAGTGAACTGACTTAACTTGTATCTTCAGAAATAAATAAGAATTGTGATCCCTTAACCTACCATTGTACTGTCTTTAATAGCACTGAAAATGCGAAAAAAGTACCGTCATTTACGGGTTCAGTCTTAAATTAAAAATTTTATTGCCTCGGACGGATCCGATTACAAAATACGCTCAATGAGATGAAGGCCGGATTATCGCTTCCCTATTTCATTTCACCATTTCGAAAAAATGATACTAAATAAATGGATCCCTTTCACCCACGGCATCCTAACCACACAAAATGTTACTGAACTTTATGATGATGAAATGTTGAAGGCTTAATTAAGATGGGAATCGGTTTAATGATGATTTTTATAAGATTATATATTATATGTCCGCTTGTTAAGAAGATGGCTTTAGTCGCGTGCTTCAGGTAATACGGCCTCATTTAATAGCGATTTTGAGCTACCAAGTGAATGGAAGTCATGGTTTTAAGGCTTTAATTTTATGCTGAGTGCCTTCTTAACAGCCTCATCCATAGAAGACTATCATCATATAAGCCGCATAGTTCTGTTCTGTTCTCAGTAAGATATAACTCTCAAAAATGCTTATATTACGTATTTTTTACAAATATAATAATGGGTAAGTATCCCAAAAAAACGTATCTAAATCTTGATAGTTTCAGAGGGGATATTTTTGACCTTCAAATAATATTATATTAAAATAAAATTTGGTGTAAACATGTAGGGTTTTTTCTTATAAATATTAAATAATGAAAAAAATCATATTCATTTGCAATATCTTTTTTATGAAATTAATATACGCTTTCACATAATATCTTAACAAAACTATACATTCAATACTAATTCGTTTTACTTTATTCATAATATCTACGATACTGAGTAAAACCATATATTTATCTAAAAAAATGATGTTTTTTGTAGGTATGTTTGTGTTACCGACCCATTAGTAATAAATGGACAAAGCGGTTTGAATATATTTGTTATAAACAGTACCTATTAATTAAAAGATTGTTATAATTTAGTCATTTTAATTCTTCTCAAAAGAATCTACTTCTGTGATAGTTAAAATTCCCACAGAATCTATGATCTACGGTAGACCGAATAATTGTTGCCATATCATGTAAATATTGGCCAAGCAATTATTTTAACAAAGTAATTTACAAAATTTAACACAAATCAGCACAGAATATATATATATATATATATATATATATATATATATATATATATATATATACACACCTATAACTAACATGAGAATCTATTATAAATATATATATATATATATATATATATATATATATATATATATATATATATATATATATATATATATATAAAATAATTGACTAAAACGAGTGATCGCCATTTATACAAATATATTTTTAACTGTATCATCCATTTTTAACAGTTTTGACGTATTCTTTTGAATTTCGAATTTAGAGTAAACATTTATACTAGCTTAAAAATTATATTGTATATAATATTTCGATCGTTCTATGAGCTGTTTAAGCCTAGTTAAAGGGCATTTTTGCATAATATTGTCGTTCATTTTGGTAGCGATGATCATTATAATTAAAAAGGTATTTCAAAAATATAGAATGATGCTTACAGTGTGTCAGTTTCGCGTTCAAAATAGCCACGTATGTAATATTAGTTGAAGCAAATTCATCGTCACAGTGCACAGACCACAAGCACATGGTTTAAATTTCAAATTAACCAGTTACGTGCACCTAACACTCACACTAGGCTGTGTTAATATATGTATAAACACAATACTATGGATTTTCATTGAAAATTTACATTTAACACAAGGTATTAGAAATACATTGAACGTTTTCCTCATTTCCTCCTAAGCGATTCTAGTGTTATCTTAATTAGTTTAGTAAATATTGTGAGTAATTTGTTCAAATAAAAATGCAGCTATTTTAAAAAATGCAGGTTATTATTATTAAACTAGGTATAATTGTAATTGAAATTTTCAATTTGTTATTGTTTTTTGATGCTCTGCTTAGTTTTTAAATAGGACGGTAATAAGTTGTTTATTTTTCAATCAGAAGGTGTTTGAAAGTAGATTATAAATAAAATTATTTAATACGATTTTCACACGATGACAACACTCATCACAATTTTTCAAAAGCGAATTTACCGATAAATACTTTCTTTTTGAAAATTATGCATTATTAAATTTCTCTTATTTTATTTTGGAATTATTTTAATATTATTATCATTAAAATATCGATTTCGAGATTTTAGATATGTATTAATTGTAAAAAAATAACACTGATGGTTGATTGATTCGTACAGACATATAATATATACACACACCTTATACAATTATATATATTGTATTGGTAAAGTATAGCAATTTTGATGTTTTATTATCAAAATTTATTAATTATTACGTTATTACGTTTTGTGTATTACTCGTCCCACATTTAAAATTAATCAAATAAACAATAAAAACACTAATGTTAGACGACAAACATAATATACTTATTATTATTAGCGTTATTTTAGGGGTATCGGCTTACATCTTATTTTTTTAAAATATTAATCATTTTATTGCACCTCGGTAAAAGATAATAGAGCTATTTATTATTAAAATTAATTTATCAGAAGACCAACACAAAATATGGAGGCATGTGATAATAAACAAGAAGAAGATTTAATTATATCATATTTTATAAGCATTTGGCGCATATATAAATATAAATAAATATATCCTATTTTTCTATATTATTATTATGGGGTTCTTTTATCTAGAAAAATGGAAGTTTTCATAATATTATGATTAGTATAGTTTCAAGTATAGATTAAGATTAATATAAAATGATCATTCATATTACTCTGGTTGAAAATTTATTATATTTTTAATTGGCAATTTTAGGGAGGTGTATTTGTTCACAAGAGTTATTATGAATGTTGGATAGTTTGTGCATTGATTGTGGAATAATTTCACAGTGTAACACACGTTGAGCCGCACTAATTAACCGATGTTTCCACATTCTACTTGAATTACACCCGTGTTTTACGAATATTAATAGTACTTAAATATCCATTTTTATTTGTCTGTTGTCTCGCCAACTAAAGAAAAGAAATGGTACACCCTCGAGATTTGAGTGAAATGGATACATTTGTTCTGTAATGATATGTAAACGAATGATGCCACAATGTAAAGAATCGCTCGTATTCACATTCTATAAGCTATTTACAATAGTATACCTAAAGACTAAATATTCAGTATTTGCAAAAAATATTTTGTTACATTTTTTTTTATTTAAGACAATTTACCCGATTGCAAATATATCTTATATATATATTATATATATATATATATATATATATATATATATATATATATATATATATATATATATATATATATATATATATATATATATATATATATATATATATATATATATATATATATATATAAATATATATATATATATATATATATATATATATATATATATATATATATATATATATATATATATATATATATGGTGAGTATATCTATATATATAATACTCGTGTTAATGAATTCATTTATTAATTACTTCCTAATGGATAAAGGTAAGGTAAAAATTCGCTTAAATAATATAAAAATAATAGATAAACCCCAATATTAAGTGTAAAGAAATAATGAGAATTTTTTAAATGAGTGTGTAAGTGTTCTTTAGGTTTTACTTGCAATCATATTTCACCGAGTATTTTTTTTTACCCTCTAGCCATTAATTTCTGAAAAATCCCCCATAGGAATACTACTTATTTTAATAGGTTTTGTTTTTACATCATTCAAAATAATGGATCCGTCCACGAGATGGTAAATAAGTCACTAAAAGGTCCCTCGTGGATAGGTTAGGGAAAGTCGTTGGCCATTCTCAACGGAGGATTTAATAAAGAAGATCCCACGGGTATTTGAGTAAATTTAAAAATCCATTCACTTGTCTGCCGTACAAAAATGTTTGTTGGTTGTGTTATCCGCACTTAATGCATTATAATATTGGGTCGAATACCCGTTTTCCTCCCTATTCCAGGTTTTCCTCGTCAACGCACATCTGCGTCGCGTCGTAAAAGGGCTTTTTCTAAAAAGAATCCTTCGTGCTGAAACTCTTCCGATCCCAATTCTGAACCCTAACGATGTCAACGATCGAGCTTTTCCTTTACCCGCTGGATATTTTGTACTCGGGTCAAATGATCGCCGCATAGCGCAGATAAGCTTTACTGATAAATATTTGTTTTTCAGTTATAAAATATAAATACCACCTGCGATGTACAAATAGTGGAAACGTATTTCTTTCGAACAAACTCGAATTTAACTCTCCAGTATTTTTTTAACATGTTTATTTTGGGAAAATATAATTTTGATTCAAAAAATCTACAGGATTATGACTTTTCGGATAAAAAATACACAAGTCTGCAAAATTTGTGTGGGGCTTATATCATCAATAATATTATATTATAGGACCCATATAGTGTATATACAGGATAATACATTTTGATTTAGTTTGAATATTATACCTACCCAGAAATTTTATTTTAAATTATATTTATACTAATCACACAAATTAAAAACTTTATTTCACAAGTATGCCTATGTTGTTAATATTCTATATGAACGTATAGGAAGTTTTAGTATGAACTCATCGATTTAATGGAATTTATTGTGTGCATGATAAATACCAACAGTGTTTATCAACTTGGCGTAGCACTCGAAGAATGCAGGACTTGCTGTATCATAATAATGTACATATATACATATTTGGATGATAATATTGTTGCATCAGGTTGGTGTGAATATATACTGTAGAAGAGAAGGATAAAGTTTTCCTTGTAACTTGGTTGGCTCGTTTGTCAAGTAAGAAGAGTAGGCGACAACAATTCACTACGACACAAAACCGCTACGACAGCGGCGGGCGTAGCATGTCACAAACGGTATGTGTATAAAACTGTCTTTTAATTCACAATCAACAGCCTCTTTTTTCACAGCGATATATTTTTCTTTTGTGAATTATATCCACTTCAATAATATTGTATTTTTTTAAACATTTCATCTGCATTTTATTGTTGAATGTCAAATGAAATATGTAGCATGATTATGTAATTCTTGTGGGATTAAGACAAATCCGTTTATATATGATAATTTCGTATAAGCTTTTTAAGACGTAAAGAAATATTGTAATATTTGTGACTCAGCTCAGATGAATCTAAAAAAAGGTATTTTATTTTATTTAAAAAAATAGTAATAAATAAAAAAAACTCTTTCATTATGCTTTTCTACGAAATAGTAATGATGTTTTTATTTAAATTCATATCAAGTTTGCGTTGAACATATAAAAAGTGCTTGATATGATGGATTTTCTTTGAAATTGTTTTTTTATATTGTCTTGTGGGTCGGGTAGACATGACCTAAGAGGTTTCATATGACGATTGCGGTATGTATGGCGTAGCTCGT
>JAGTTH010006737.1:0-77434 GCA_022606485.1 Agraylea sexmaculata | reverse complement strand
CTGTAAATGGTAACCATATCGGATATTAATTTACATATGAAGATTCGCACGGCTACCAGGTATGGCTAGACTCACGTGGAAGATAATTAAAATTTGCCTTAGATTTGCAAGTGATATTTAAAATAATTTATTAAGTAATATATAGTTAATATAGGAATTGAAATACTCATGTGCCCCAAATTACGAAAAGGACATTGAAAATGTTTTTATTTCGGGCAATAACCACATATGTTTATTAGAAACTTGTATAAATGTGATTATGCATATATAATCAAAAATTAAATAAATGATTTCAAATCGACTCTTGCGTTTTATGTTAATATTGTGGGCATTACAAATTAGGTACAAAATAATTTTTGCAATGATTTGCGAAGCATTGAATAAAGGATTGAACAATTTAATCTACTGAAGATAAAATAATGTATACAAATCTAAATATGTATTAAATATATTGTGTATGAATGCAGAAATAAGGTAATTTTGGTATATATTTGTAAAAGGCGTTGACACAATTATTTGGAAATGCGGTGGTAAATTGCAAAGATGTCGACATAGTTTCGCTGGAGGGATTAAGCGAGTACATGTAACAAAGTAAAATAGTGGTGAAATAGTTTGTTGGGTTCGTAAATTTAACTCACCTCAACAGTGGAAGCCTCAGATACGAGTATATAGGGATTTGTTCCCAACCATCCCTTATTCAGTCCCTGGCGTCTGCCCCACAAATACCGCATTCCAGTCAGTCTTCCGTACATTTCTGCAAATTATAAATATTATCATTACACACCCTATACTACTTATATTATAAGCAATGGTCTTGCATTCGATACTTTATGGGTTAAGGGAATCAATTATTTGTTAGGGTTTATTTGTAATTGAAAAATAATGACCAAACCGTTAAAATATAAAACCTGTAAGTGAACATGTACATGTTAAAAAAATTACTTCCTTTAACACAGATTTTGGGGCGAATTTTTATTCACATCACCTGAACAGACTGGTTGATCAATGAGATAATTAAAAATATTTTTTATTTATACATTGATTAATTAATTTGGGCTATATTTTAGTGGTAAGTATATTCCTTTCCGGTAATAATAATAATCCACTTTCGTTTCACATTTATTGGTAATAAAAAATGGGTGTCACTCACAGGATATCCAAACAAACGTGTGGTTATTTAATTATATTTATTAGGTATAGATAATTGAGTAAACATTATTTTTCAAATATTTTTGCAATGCCTTGAAAATATTCTCACTAATTAATTGTCCAACCCAACATATATATAGTTGATATATTTACGATTTTATTTATATACAGCATAAAGAGCTTTTGTGAAACATAATGAAGTCACATAAAAGGTTTAAAAAAAATATTAAGCCAAAGAGAGATAAGTCAATAATAAATGTGAGGCACTAGCCAATACAAACAGGCACCAAAGGTTTCGTGTGTGTGTTTCTACCGCCTCGCCGCCTCGCTAATTAAAATTCTATTGCATCGCTATCTGTCACTTTACGTGGAACCGACCATGCATGAAAGTATGACAGATTAAATGCATGCCGCTTCTGTATATAAGTTGATTGGGCTGTATTTATTCGATGTTATTAAGGAATTGAAGACCTTATCAGAAAAATAGCAGATATAACAAGAATAGGATTTTTCAAGAGACATTAAAAATATTATTATTATCTTGATATAGAAAGGTATTATGTATTTTAAGATGTATTTTAATCATTAATGTAACCGATAATGTAAAATATATTTGTGCAATAATTTTTTTTTGCTGCTAATATGATTTATTTTAAAAATAATCATATGTGAATAAAAACTTATAAATTATAAAAAGATATCCGTTATACTAGCAAGCAGGTATTTTCTTAATGATTTAATTAAAAACCGTAGTTATTGCATAAGTGAAAAATATTAAGGTTTTTTAAAAATGACATTGATAAAACGGATAATGTAGAATATATATATATATATATATATATATATATATATATATATATATATATATATATACATATATTAACTATATATATATATATATATATATATATATATATATATATATATATTCATATATATATTCCAAGAAGTTTTTTTTTCAATTATTCTTACGATAACCGAACACCCCTAAAATATTAGTTCTCAGTTAATTTAAGTCCACCCCATCACACACACACACACATATTTATATATATATATATATATATATATATATATATATATATGTGTGTGTGTGTGTGTGTGTGTGTGTGTGTGTGTGTAAATGGAATTAACTGTTTCTCTGAAGTACTCAATAGTGACTGTTCCGTGTATATTGTGTCTGGTATACGTAAAGTATATTATTGATTATTTTTTAATATTCATTAATAAAAACAGATGTTTTTAAAAAATATTAAAATATTCTAAGTAACTTCAAGTTCACCCTGTATATATGTGCATAAAATCATTTTGAATTTTTTTAGACACCTGCTGGTTTTCCTTTAAGGTCTTCAATTGTCATTGAACAACTAGTTTTAAGATCGATCAAAAGCCCACAATGAGCTTTTCCATACTAGCTGTTTTATTATTATTAAGATAATTTAAATATAATTTACCATCATGATCGCAGTGCAACTCGATGGAATTTCCAACAAATGGCATCGACCAGGGTCCTGGTATTTTGTTGATAAGTTTCACGAGCCTTCTCCTCTTCCAGTTATAATAGGCCAAGGATGAGGCCACAATGATGAGGCTGATGGTGACTCCGGGAGACACATACGGGAATATTGACAGACTGAAGTTATTCCATAAAGAGTACAGCCCTAGTATGATAACACCCATGATGATGATGATGATTACTCCATGTTACTCGCGTAGTGGACCGTCCGCATAAAGTGTCTGAGGTGTATTGAACACTCGGACTGTTCCCCACTCTCACCTTGTACATTATTATCATTAAATTGTATTACACACAATGTGCATGAAAAAAAGTCAATTCGATGTTGTTTGGTGTTGGCAAACAATTAAAACAAAGATGTAAATTAGACCGCGTGAGAGAAAACTCATCTATGTGACGCATTGATTTATCCTCATAATGTATTTTTAATTATTATGTGTTTTTCGTACTTTTTAGTTGCACTTTCTATGTGTTTTTACAGTGGAAAGTTACTTATAAACATGTAATACTGAGTTCATTCATATTATTATGAAGACTGCATTCAAACATTTGTATCAGTATGAATATATTGACTGCTCCCGCGTATAATATCGTAAGTGCAAAAAATTCTGTGTGCTGTGTTTCTTTATGGAACTGAGCCACATATTGTATGTATGAAATGTATAAACGTTAAAAATGTTATCATTATTTAACCTATTAAGTGGGACTTTTATAATAAATAGTAAAATATTCCTATTTGACCGGCAACTAATATAGATTCATCTATTATACATTTCATGTCTATGTCAATAGAAGGTATTTAATCGTAAATTTTATAAATAATAATTAAACCGAGTGACACGTGACAAGTAGTGTTACCAGATTGAATATGTGATTGAATACAGATTGTTAGTTCCATAAAGACTTTTTAAGCACACAGAATTTTTTTGCACTTACGATAATATACGCTGGAGCAGTCGAATTATTCTTAGGGATAAGACGCCTGGCTACAAATACCGTAGTCTTATATTCAAATCTCACTCAAGTTATGGGTAGAATCAGAAATAATATCAATAAAATTCCAATCGATCGTCTTAATCCAGATTTATCCTGATTTCCTGGATTGTAAGGTGAATATTAAAGCGATTATCAATTCGGGCAGAGCCACTCTGTCGGTAAACTAGTAATAGTTAGGATTACCGACATAAATTTGTTAATAAATTAATAAAATAATTAATAAATTTATAAAAGTCCCTCGGGGCGTATATAAATAAAGAAATAAAACAGCTGAGATCGTATTTTAATTAAGCCTAATCATATATCTTTTTTTAATTAACCTGTTCCAACCTGGATTGAAAAAATACTTTTGCAAGTATTATCATTAATAAATAATTTAAACAATCGTATCCAGAACATTTCTGGCAATACTAATATCTCTTTTTTAACTGATCTCAATTAGTCTCATATTAATAAATACCTCGTTAAAACGAATGAATCCCCCGTTAATGGCTAAAACCATTAATTCTATTAATTGTGAAGACTTTGCATTTAATATTGCTAATCGAATAGGCATATTTCATTGAGGACCGGTTTCTTCCACAATACTCATATTTCCACATGTAGTTACAGCTTTCATTCGAATAATTATAAATATTTTGAAACTTTCTTGATAATTTTAGTCATTATCACAGACACGATTCTAGAAATATAATACATATTTGGAAAAAGTTCAAAAATTTTTAGCCATTACCACAAAACTAGACTATAAATATATACTATCGCATTTTTATTAATTTTTTGCGACAATAAAATTGTCTAAGGTGTGTGTATGTTATATGTCTGTATGTCTGTCTGTGCGGATCCATCATCAATCAACCATCAGTTTTACCAGAGGGAAGAATAATATTTTATATAAATATTTTACTACAATTAATACATATGTATCTAAAATCTTAAAACGGGTATTTTAATGATAATAATATTAAATTAATTTCAAAATAATATTTGATATTGCATTATAAATGACAAATCTCAAAAAACAGTATTTATTGGGAGGTGAAAACCTCATTATATTAGTTTATTAATAATTTCAATACAAAAATTCAAACTTCTTTCGAATGAAAAAACAAACAACTTATTATCTTCGTACTAAAAACAAATCAGAGCATTTAAAAATATTAAATAATTTCAAAATATTTTTAGATGTATTTAATTTTATAATGCATAATAATTGCACATTTTTATACTTCATTTTTTAAATAAAAAATTTCTACTAATCGATAAAAAAAAACACTTTACTCGCTTTTTAAATATTGTGATGAGTGTTGTTATCATATGAAGACTTCTTCTGATAGAAAAATAAACAAATTTAAACCAAAAATGAAATCAAAACTTAAAATAGAGCCATCCTATCCCTTAATCCTTATTAATACGATTACGATAATAAAAATACAATGCATTTAATAATATATATTAGTTTATTATTATAATGTTGGCACCGCGCTGATGTGGTAATACGACTTTTAAAAATTTGCATCCGAATGTAATTGTATCGCCTGGTCGCAATAAATCAGGAACCCTTTAATGAGTTGCGGACTTTTTGATATAATAAAATATATTTTATGAATGTAATAATGGATGGCGGGTAGTAATGACACGAGGTGATTAACATAAAGCATCGGTGACACCGCCCACTACCAGATGTCACTATGCAAATCTGGATTAGTCAACGGGATAACGACTATCCCAATCATATATATGTATTTTATAACACATATTTATTTAACTAGCTTTCCATTATTTATTTTTACTGTGGGTTGGTAAAGTTAAATGATCAAAAGACGAACTTGAATTGATTCAGGATCTCAATTATTTTAACAAAAAAAAATTGGGATTAGTTAAACCAAATTATTCAATCATCAATAATAAATAGTCTTACCAAATGCATTATCAGATCTTGTCTAAGAGGATGCTCAAACTTGTTATTTGGATACTGCACCTCTTACATTTTTATTATTTATCATAGATGGTTAATTGTATTATTTTATTTACCTAAATATTTGGATATTACCTGAACATTTTAATAATTTGCTCCTTCTGTTAATTCGTTACACTTACAGGAACTTAATTTGTTACATTTACAGGAATTTGTTAACTTGTCACACTTCATTATCGTATGTGCATTACTTATTAAAAATTATCTTATTAACATTAGTTAAATGCAATAAACCATTGATAAAATGTTACCAGCAAGAGACAACTGCTAGTCTTTTTCAGTGGCTCTTAAATTTATGAATATATAAATTAATAGCAAAAAATTTCATGACCATTGTTGTTTATTTTTTATAAACACTGTTTCTTCATTTGATATTGATATCTAGAAGGTTATTTATTAATTTTTCCATAAGAATTTGATCTTAATATTACAGGTAGATACGTAAGTAACTTCATAAGTTCACTTCTTTTTTGACTCGCTATAACTAAACTTAACATATTACTTAACAGTTGATGAACTCGTTTTAATTTTATAGTGGAGTTACTTAAAGTATGTGTGGGTATATAAATTAAAAATCATTAAATAGTATACACACAGAGCAGTAATAAAGCTCTAACGAGCGTTTATTTTCAATTAAATAAATAAATAAAAACATGACTAATGTTAATGTTAAGAATCTTTGGTCCATATCGTTAAGAGAATTCCACCAAAAATGTTATATCTAATTTTGATCAATCCTAAATTAAAATTTAAAAGTTACTAGGAATGCGGTTGTATATTGTGCTTAGATTTTAGACATTCTTCGCGGTTTACTATGGATATGTGTTTTTATCGATATTTCTCTCTTGAATGTGAATGGAATTCATAGATATATATTTCAATTTCCTCCTCTCGGGTTTGAGTGGTCGTAGACATTTGGTATGAACCAAGAATTCAAATAATAAAAAAACAAACAAAATATGCCAATAATGAGAAAAATAAGATTGTGAAATGATTCGTGCAGTCTTTGAATTTTTGTTGTCTATGGCATATCATCTTAACTCTAAATCATTCATATATACATATATGTATCTTGCAATTTAGACAGAAGAAAATGGATTATCATGTTGCGATAGTGATCACCATTAACTGTTGTTGCTAACCAGTTCCATTAAAATGTACCTAAACACGTTTTTTTCACGTGGCATTTTTTATGGTAACATTCACTTTTTATTTATCAAAAGAATCGCTATTGACAAGGAATCCTCTTTATGTATTTTATTCATACTGAGTTATTTTAATTGTAATCGAGTTCTCATGCTCATTACAGAATTCCCATGATCCCCAAATATGATATGGTCAATTAACTTTCTAGGGCTTTTTTGTTGCGTGTCTTCTTTTTTCGAGATGTGTGATGAGAAATATTTGTAATTTCCCTTTGTTGTTATTATACAAAAACTAACAAAACCACATAATTCAATGATAACTACTCACGACAGATTTAATACAACTGCATAAATCATTCCTTAGGTGTAAATTAGAGAAATTCTAAAGCTCAAAATCATTTCCCGTTTGCGAAAACTAGCTTTCAATAGATTATTTGAATGAACGGAAATTTCACTTAGTACTTCATTCAAGTGAATTCTCGAATACAATTTCCTCACATATAATTAATTGCTCTTTATTGAATTAATCGATTAACATACACGTGTTGACGTTAAATTTCACTTTCTTATTAACGGACAGTAGTTTTATATTAAATCATTCTCTACTATTCTACTCATTAATTCGTTATTTAATGAGTGAATTCGGACGTAATTCAGAAGACACAAATTCAAATCTTTCTCATTTATTGAATTGATTTACTGTTTATGGGTGTTTCAATTTAATATTAATAACTCATATTTCACATATTTAGGTGAAAATGATGAAGTCGCTCTCTTTTATTCAAAACTTCAAAACACATCAGAAGTGAGTAATTTTTGAAATAAAATACTAGTAAAAAAATAATTACCATGCATTTATACAGAAAACTAAGAAGAAGAAGAAGATTACCATTTATTTGCAAGAATAAGTGAACAAATATATTAAATATTTTTATTTATATTTATTATTATTAAAAATTTAAAAAAATAATTAAAAATATTAATAGTGCTTTTAGAATCGAGACCATTATATTGGAATCAGCTGTGTCTATGAAGTACTCAGTAGTGACTGTTACGTGTGAATTGTCTTGATATAAAGAAATATGTTATTTATTCAAATTAAAGTGGAAATTACAAACATATTTCTTTAAATTTTGGAATTCCACATAGAAATAAAAAAAATTCACGTATTTAATATTGTTAATTTTTAATGAAAAATAAAAATATTTAATATATTTTTTTCTGCTTATATTTGCGAACCATTTAAATATTCTCAATTAATTCAAATCCACCATGAATGTATGTATATTGGGAAATTTAAGTAGCTGATGATGATGAGTAAATTACATTAAATTGATTTCTTCGATGATAATCACAATATGGGGTATTTTGTCGGTCATGCTTTTATTTTAATATAACAATGATCCGTATTAAATTCCGTATATATACATATTTATGGATTAGTACTTGGTCACCCATCCAGCCACATTCTTCATGGACAGTGTGGTGTTTTAGACTTTTAGAGGGCATATGTGATTCCTATCTGGCAAAGATAAATCCGACAGTAGTTCACCCCCCTTTATATTGTATAAAATAACCCCCATGTCGATATCGCACTTTTATTATGGTACAAATTACACAACCTCACATTATACAAAAATATGTTTGCATTGTGTCCCCTCGACACTAATACCAGATTACACGGATTTACAATTACAATGAATTGCCATACAAAGAGAACTATTTTTATAAGCGATCTTCTCCCTCATTAAGCATTATGCCACTTCTAGGCGTATAATTAAATAAATAACAATCTAAACCATAAAGAACACTGATAATTATCAGTATTTAGTTCACATTTAAACATGTCTAGGTATAATAAAAATCTTCATAATTTATATTTTTAACAATTATATACCTGCATTTTAGATTATTTATTGCATGTATTTAATTTTGACTACATTTTATTTTTTATTATAAAAAAATTTCATTATAAATAATTATGTGACTATTCAAGATCTTCCATAAAGCGGCTCTACTTCTTTTTTAAGATTATTTTAATTCAAGTAAGATATAAAACACAGCTTTAAATATAAAATTGTGGATATAAGCAGTCATTTAATAAAAAATGATTTTTTCATAATAAAGCACTGCCAATTTATGATACTCATTTTATTTTACCAACTGTAAATAGACCAAAAAGAAGCCGGAGACTTGACTTGAAACTGATTATGGGCTAATTATTAATTTAGTATAAATAATATTAGAGTGGCTTAAATAATTCTCCTAATAAAATAAAATCTCCCAAATTAAATGCGAATCAAATCGATTAATACACAGACTTAAGCAATAAACACTATAACAAAATGGTTAACTTCTCCACTAACTCCTTGATAAAAAATGTAAATAAATTCAAATAAGCGAAACTTTAAATAACCTCTGAAATATTTACGGGACGTTTCATAAAAAACCTTAACATATCTTTTTTCACAAACACATTTGATTTTGTCGTTCTCCACAGTCCTTAATGATTTTACAATATTTTTATTTTATTCATACATATATGTAGTATTAAGTATTTGTTTTTTTATTTCTACAATTTATTTTATTATTATTTTTATTTACTACTAATATATATATATATATTTATATATATATATATATATATATATATATATATATATATATATATATATATATATATATTAGTAGTTCTACAAGTGGGTTGTTGTATTTTTTCCCATAAACTATGTTATGACTTATTAATTATTTTAATTACCAATTGACTGTACTCCGTATTCAAATAAGTAAAATACTTAATATTGTAACATCTAATCATAATGCATTAAAATATTGTATGTAAATTATATTTAATAAAGAAATTGTATAATAAAATCTATAAGTAGCAGAAAAACGTAGGCTATTAGATGAATTTACGATTTTTGAGATATCTAATCGAATATTACAACCTACTTTAAAGATAATCCGTTAAAAGTATAACAAAAGCATATTAAAAAAAACATTATTGGATTTTATTTAATTCTGTTATATATTTCGATGACACAGTTTTGCAAGATTGTCGTAGGGGTTCTAGTTTTATTTGAAATTATGTATGTTGGACTTATGAAGAGTATAAATAAAGGACTCGAATAAACAAGGCAGCATTTGCAGCCGATGAAAATGGGTAAATTGTGTTAAATATGCATAATATAGGGCCATAAATTGAGAGACACCTCGTTGGGCCAAAAGACGCAGCGTCGGCCATGTTTATATAATTTCGGTTAATACACGTCAGCCATGATTAATTGGGGACCAGATGAATATGTATGAGAAGTATTAACAACAACCTTAAATTATTATATTGCCTATACACCCTTTCGATGCAATGCATCCAACAGAACAATTTTACCCTTTGTCCATTACGAAATGAACTAAATTAATCAGCGAGAATAGTTTTTAAAAGTACCATAAGCTGTTGCAAGTCGCAGTATTGAGTAGATAATTATAAATTAAATAATATACCAGCGTAATAGCTCAAGGGATAATGCTACAAATACTATGGTTACGAGTTCAAATTCCGCTAAAGTTAAAAAAAAAATGATTAAATAATATTTATAAAACCCCGATCGATCGTCTAGACCCCTGTTTATTCTAATTTCCTGGATTGTAAGGTAAATACTGAGGCGACCTGTGTAAATAAATAAATAAATAAACTATGAATTTTAGATGTACCTACCTACAAATTTGAACCTAATATTTAATTCTTAAATATCTATTAAAATGGAAATTTATTTTTTGATAGGCAATAAGTAATCAATACATTTTTAAAAAATTTCAACCCTTCGACTCTATTATTATTATACAAATGAATATATATTTTTTATACAAATGAATATGACCTTGTTTAAATTAATGGGAGAGAGAGAAAATGCAATTACAGTATAATGAAGTTTATAATAAATGATCACCGTTGATATATAAAATTGTAACTGTATAATTTTAAACCAAATTATAATTAAACAAATAATTTTTAATGCGATAAGTTTTTAGTATGTAACATTTTGAAGACATATTGACTAAAAATAACTATTTTCAATCATCATATTACCTACCTGCATCCTTTATATATATATTATTCATTTCCAAAGTTCATTTAAATAATTTTTCAACGCGATACGCAAATAAGTTAAAAGTGAAAGAAGTACAATCGGTCCTAATTTTGTAATTCACCATTTTACAAAGTGATAAATTAGAAAGGAGAAAAAATATCAACGCACTCAGTGACGTGAGAAAACAATTTATTTTACAACCGAATAGCTTTCAATAACTGTGAGAATTCCGGCAGTGTTAAAATGTCCAATTAAAAACATTTCGACCATATAAGAATAAACGAATCAAGTTGTGAGGTCCGATATTTTATGTTCTTCTTTATCAACTTTCTAATAATAATAATATATATACCTTCCGTCTAGGTGCGGTATCGAAATTTACAATACGGTTACAAAAGTAACAATAACACGAATTCATAATAACCAACAAGTCGTATCAAATCTGGTTTCCTTTTTCTTTCCAAACTGTTGTTTGAGTTAACAGTCTCAAATAATGTAATACATTTGAACATCAAAATCCGGTTTATTTGAAGGGAATAAATACTTTCACAAAGTTACCATAAGTAAAAGTTGTATTCCCATCATCAAATCAAACCACGGCATATTTTATTGACGTCGAGCATTGCCTTTCTTCCGGGTCAATTTGATTGATCGGGTTGAAAAGTAAAACAGGACTTTCTTTAATAGGGATGTCAGATTTAGCAACAGTACGAAAAAGTAAAGCCATCACAATGAAAAATATTTGGCGTATTATGGATAGTAGAGGGTTCTTGGTGTAATATCGGTAGGTATATAACGTGGTAGGTAATCGCAATTCGTTTAGCAAACTTAGTGATATTCTGTGCTAATATTAACTAGGGTTGGGGGTAGTTTAATAACGCAACTTCGGCTAGAACCCGCTCCATTACCATCACAATGCACTGATATATTACTGTCCACTATTACCACCACAACACTAAAACTACCTCTATTCATACTCAAATACACCAGATACTTTCAAATATATTCATTTTATCTAAATTAATATAATTTAGCATCCATAAAAGAGACGAAGAGGAGTCTGTATTTATTAAAGATTTTTTTTAAATTATTTAATAGATTCATTCATATAATATTTTTGTGAAATCAGTTGAACCAATCAGTGATTGTACTGTTAAAATATAAACCAATTCATGTTTGTGTTGAAAACGCGTATAAATAATCTACATCGATGATATCATTGATTAAAACTTGTTCGACTGTGGTATAAATTACCTAATCAACATTGGACTCAATTAAATTCTAGGTATACCTACACAGTTTATTAAACATATATATATAAGACTTAAATGAAGTGTATAAATTACGAAAAATTGTATTTATTTATTGCTATAAAAATATTTATTCAAGCTTGTTTGATTTTAATACAGACGAAATTTATCGCTTTAAATACGATTGAAATGGCGTTTCCAACATGTAGTAATAAATATAACTAGTGATATTAATCCACATTTTTTAATGAAACTTATAAACGATACATATTGAAATTGTTATTAATTAAAATGAATCAACTAAACACCATTGAAAGTTTTATGTAAAAATAAATATAATATAGTAAGAAAAATACCAAGCAAACTTGTTTTTTAAAGATTAACAATATTTTTTTTAATATAATAAGTTATTTCCAAATATTTTAATTATTATAAATGTTAACTTTATATGTACCTCCTACTTTAAAATGAATTGAATTTGATAAAAAAATGATTTTAATATAAAATATAGCGATTGATGTCACCACGTGAAACAATTTCATATTCTAGTTATACTCAAAGTAAATATTTATGCATGTTTGCTGAATTAAAAATGTATAATAAATAATATATTAATTTATAATAGTTGGAATGATGAGTAATAATTATATTATTTTTGATGATTCACTCTGGAAATTGATATGCATTTCGAAACAAGTAAGTAGTTTCATTATCGTGGATTTTTTCCATAGATATTGTAAAAGCTAAACTTTGATAATATGCGAAATTTGGGCATCCATTAACTATGTTCTAACTATGTAAATGAAATTACCACAGACTACGGTTATAACAAGGCGACTATGTACCGCCATTGTTCCGGGAACAATGACACACTATCAGATTTTTCATTTCTAATAATAATAACCGATCGAAATGAGTCATTCAAATACAGGTTATGCTAATTTCAATTTTAACAATTACCAACGTTTGTTTTTTTGAAATCTTATTCGTTTAATCTGAATTGTTTCGATTAGATTAGCTGGGGGAAGGATCAAAGTTTACAGTATTACACCCTCGTTTAATGCAATATTTTTTCAGTATGGAAAACAACCCCTACGACACGTGTGATGACACGTGGAGCGGGTTACCAACGGGTGTCTTACTTATTTATTCTACATTAAGAATAACGGATGTGTCAATATTAAATCTGCACTCCTCTCATTTATATAAATATACAGACGAAACCACTGCAAATAATAATATTGTGTGAGATTCATTTTTCATTAAAAATAATTACAGATACAAAACAGCATACATACAGGTTTTTCATATCAAATTGATAAATTTAGAAATTCCATTAAACCAATACATATTTTGGTTTCAATATACAGGGTGGACTTGCACTAAATGAAACTATTTAGGTAGTAGTTAAAGAGTATCGGAAATTTCAGGGAAAATACTTTTATTGTTAATTAAAAATTAAAAAATAATTAAATTATACATTACACTTTACAGAAACATGTGATTCCAAGATAGTGGCCCAAACTGGATTTCAAAAGCACTATTATATTTGTATTTTTAATTAATAATAAAAAAACACACATATTTTTTTTAATGTCCACCGTTATGTCTATCTACCTGTAAAATATTTTATCAGGAATTATTTAAAATAGGATTAAATGTAACCTATTTAAAAAATCACTCCTTATTTCTGGCACTTATCTCTAGAATTATTTTATTGTCGAAATACTAAACATACAAACATTTAAATATTAATTAATATTCCGATGCTTCATTATTTTAAAATATAAAAAAGCATACCGCTTAATAATGTTTACAGGTTTTAAAAGATCTTTAAAACACGTTTTTTATATTTTAATGAATGGGTATACGTATAAACAATTATACGCTTATAATAGGCATTTCTAATTACATCATAAATATCAAATACATAAAAAAAACATGTTATTAGGACCCGTATATTACATACATTTCCTTATAAATAAAAAAAATTACTATTAGGCTTAAACCATTGATTTACTACCTATTATTTAAAACACGGTTAACTTTCCCAATCCACACCTTGTTAACGTATGAAAATTATATTTTATTTATTGATATTAACATGATTAATCCATTAAACATATTATTTGATGTGTGTGAAAACACATAATTCATTATAATTGACCAAAAACTCATTAAAATATTACACCATTGTATAGCGATGTAAAAAGAACCGGTTAATAGTGTTTATTTATTACACGATGATTTTCCGCAAAACATGTATAAAATTAACCACGCTTTCTCTATCTTTTATAATAGTAATTGATTATATATTATTATTGTAATAGTACTGTTATTAAGTGTGACCCGATGACACGTAAATCGTGATGGTTTTGAATAATTAAAAAAATATGTATATAAATATTTTTTAATATTTATTGTATTGTACTTATTATGAAAGTACATGAGTAGTGTGGGTTAGAAGATGAGCATCACTCCCTTGTAGAGTGACATAGTATTAGGTGATGGACACGTGTAAGCCACGTGTCAATAGGCTAATGTACACAGTGCATAATTGCCGGAAAGAAATCTTGTTATGAGAATATTACAAAGTAGGTGCAGAGTTTTATTCACCCTTAAAATATATTATCAAAAGCCGCCACAATGTGTAACACTTTCAATCAATCACATGTAGAACAAAGGGATTCGATAATCGAATCAAATGCAAACTCCACTATTATTATTTTCAATGCACTTTTACCATAAATAATCTACTTGTTAATGCAAAACCATTGTTTGTAATTAAAAAAATATTTTTGGACCGCCTGTTAAATATGCATGATATTCAGGAAAGTACAATGGCAATGAAATAAATAAAATGAGTGACAATTTTTTTCCTAATCAATGATTTAGTTTAAGTTCGGTATAAAAATATGTTGTCTTTAATTAAAACCTAACCCATCAATAAGTGTAAATTATGAGGATCACGATTTTTCTGTAACAATTACCCAAATTAATCAAATAAACATCCTAGATTTGCAAATGAAAATAAATATTGTATATAAAAAAATTATGAATTAATAAAATAATTGATAATCGAATAAATCCTAGTATTTAAACTTAAATGTACAGAGTATATAAATATATTTACCTTTAACTAACATCAGAATTTTCATTTTTATTTGACACGAGGAATGATATTAAATTATAGAAAGTATGGGAAACAATAAAAATACAAATATTTTTGTAGGTATTATTTTATTTACCATCCCACCAAAGTTTTCATTTAAATGCGAAAAAAATATCATTTTTTAAAATTATATTTCAAATTTTTAAAAATATTGAAAAAATATGTAACTTAATGTGATTGGTATGATTTCAACATCGACTATTAAATTGAACGACTCATATGTAAATAATTATATATTCGTGATTTAATGCATTTTTTTAACGCATCCCGAAAAAATATAAAATAACCTATATTTAATAATTAAATGATATCTGAATATATTATTTTCTCCACATTTGAAATGTATATTAAATATATGGAATGTATGCGTATAATATTATATTTTTTAAGAGAACATGAATTAAAAACTGTTTCACAAAAGGGTTGCAAATGATGATTGGGGGTGGCAATGGAAGCAGGTGTAGAAAATTCAATTTGAATAAAGATTTTCGCAGGCAATTTGGGAGCTTGGAAATAATCAGAGACGAGTATTTACATGTAAGAATATTTTCCTTTAGGAGTCACCCACCCCTTTACTTTAACAATAGTATTTACCTTCTATTAAGGAAATAATTTAAATCAGGATTTAATCAAAATAAAAATATATATTGAATTGTATAGGTTGGTAATATTGAACAGTATGTATATGATGTATTAAAATTTGTTTTCCGGTAATTGAATGTTTGTTGGAGTATTTTCGTTGTTGGGTATATAAAATGATTGTGGGTGGAAAGGGTAAGATCCTAAACATAATAAAAGTTAGCCAGGGGTAAGCCTGTAAGGGCCTTCAAGCCACACCGACAGTACTGCCTTTTGCCTACACACAGGCGTCACGTAACACACTAAATTACATATTATTAAATTAAATTATACTCTTGATTATATTAGAAACAATATTATATTTAAAAAAGGTATGTGTAATTTTTGCACAATAAATGTATTATTGTTTATCTTCATCGGTTTGATTATAAAGAAATTGGAATATTTAAAACTAAACTAGGTATAACTAGTTACATTTTTTAAAATAATTTATTTATAGCCATTTATTTATAGGATCTATTAAATATATTTTATTATTTAAAATTACCTTTTAATTAATTCTTCATAAATTTTTAACAATTTCAAATTATATAAGAACCCCGAAAATACGGAAGATGCAAATCATACATAGAATTATTATTATAAGGAATTATTTATACACTTCATAGATAACTTAAATATGTTTATTCCAGGCATATATTTTAAATTGATTTTGTGATTACATATATTCCAATGTAATAAGTCAAAATTCAGGGCTACCAAATTTAAGTTTATATTATCATTGTTTTTGTATGATTTGGAGATTTTAGCCATCAATTTAAACATGCTTAAAATTGTTTATTTTAAAAAAATAATATTGAATTTGAGTAAATTAAAGAAAACCTTGTAGCAAACTAGTAACTTGACTTTTACTGCATTAAGCAAGAAGGTATGTAAAGGTAAACTTTTTTTACAAAGTACCAAATTTCTTGTTAACTCATTTTATTTTTTTTGTTGTTTGACTGGCTTACGAAATAAATAATTCAAATACATTTAAACAAGTGAATTAAGAAAAAAATACATTCATAATCCGTAGTTATTTATTACACTAAGCAGCATTGAAAGCAGTAGGTATAATAATTTTTTAACAGCTTAACAATAATATATTAACAAAAACAATATAAGAGTAATTAAAAGAAGAACAGATTAATAATATAATTAGCATATTTTAATATTTAAAAACTTTTATAAAAAAGCCCTGATAGTCCAGTAAGTGACATATTGATGACATCATTTCTTATGCTAGTTAATGTTTAATAAACATGGAAAAACCCGGCAATGTCCATGGCATGTATACTTATGTAAAAAAATAAATAAATGTATGTCCACTACGTTAAGACGCAATAAAATATATTACAAATAAATATATGTAGTTGTTGTTGATACGCCACTGGTTCAGTATAGTGGCTGTTACCTGGCGAGGTCCTCGACTGTGAAGTCCGCTAGGGTCTAAATTGCTGCACCGGATTACCCGGATTTGTTTTCCCGGATACTTTATGCTCCACAGTGGCTGGCGAGGCTCCCGGGAAATGCCCAAACGCAACGACAAATCTCCAATGAAAACCAGAACACGCTTAACCACGAAATATAACCTACTATATCTGCAATTAACTCCAACCCATATTATCCAAAAAGGGGCCTCTGTCTACTAAAACTATATACTTTACTCACTGACCATGTCAATCTCCAATTAAAGAAACACTTCTATTTATTACAACCACCTTACCTTTTTACTCTCCATAAACTTCACCTGATCAAATAAAACAATATGAAAAAATGTATCATTGGGTTTAATGAAGTGCTTTGACATATTCGAGTTCCTTTATAATATCGCTTTATTATTTGAGTACGCCATTATCAAAGACGACCATTTTTTTCGAAGTGGTTTTATTGATAATTCAGAAAGTGTCCTACCTAATTGTAAAAAAAAGGTCAAAGATTTAAATTCAAATTGAATATTAACCTTATTATGAAAATCGACTCTTTTGTTCATAATGTTGATTATTGTATTATTTTATTTAACTCTCTGATTATATGATATACATCTACAGTCATCATATTCAATATATATCAAATATTATTATCATCACTTTCAATAATAGTAATTTTATATATATTATAATAGTATATATTATAAGATTATTCGGTTTTGTCCGAAATTTCAAATAGAATGTTACATTTTACTACATAATAAAAATTTAAGCAGCGCAGTGCTCTTTAATTTTACGGAGAGCGTGCACAATTTTTTATTTATATTTCATTAAAACCTTTGAAACTGCAAAAATTAAAAATTGTGAGCAACCTGTTTTTAACCCTCTAACTCACCGATTTTTTTTGGCTTGATTATATAATTGTTAATAAGATTGTTTAGATTGAGTTTTACACTTGTTTCTTAGGATCGGTTTCTTCAAACAGTGAGCTACCAAACTCTCGAGCCATTGCCATTCAATTGGTTTGTATGTACAATAATAATGCGTAAAGAAACTACAAATAAAATTAATGTAAAGTTTCCCGATTAGCGTAATAGCTCAGGGGATAAGACGCGTGGCTACAAATACTGGGTTCAAATCCCGCTCAAGTTCATTTGTTCTTAAATTGATTTGATCGGTTATTACGACTAAAAGATCGGGAATAATATTAATAAAATCCCGATTGATCGTCTTGATCCAGGTTTACTCTGATTTCCTGTATTGTAAGGTAAATAATAATTATTAAGTCGGTGAGCTGTGTAACTAGTAATAGTTAAGATCACCGACAGAATATTAACACGTTGTTGTGTATAAAAAACCCTCTCACAAAAGCTCCTTAGGGCGTAAAATAAATATATGAAAATATACGTATTGTATATATATAAAATTGACTGAAGATTTAAATATGTATAGGTATGTCTATTTATAATTCAAATATAATGCAAAGTGTGTGTAAGGAGAAGTGAGAGAAGGAATGTCTTAATTGTTTGATACCTTTGTAAGTCCGTCGGTGTTTTCAGAGGCTCAAGTCCTTATTCAATGCCCTCTTTACTATGAACGATGACGTGCTTTTAACATTCTCTTACAACTCAATTAGTGAGCTTTGTTTTTAAAGGTCTTAAAGTCGTCTGTCAAATATCCATAATACTAAAAACTAAACAATACACTATCAAACCAAGCAATCATTTCAAAAAATTAATTACTTAATGCAGATTACTAAAGTAAATTATTATAATAATTTATATAGATAGGTTCTTATACGGGCTGATAGGAAATACTGGTAGCTACATTTTTATAATTATAAAAGGAATATAGTTGTATTGCGTTAAATATGCATCGATAATATTTATTTTGATTTTATTATTATTTTGTATTCATCAATAGCATAGGTACCTATTTTATGAATCTAGGTGAAAATATTATTTCAATAACAATTGGTTATTTCTACTTTCAGAGCAAGGAGTATTTAATCAAATAAAGTTTTTTTTTTTTAAGTTTCTACCTACATATATATATATATATATATATATATATATATATATATATATATATATATATATATATATATATATATAAATATTAATATATATATATACATATATATATATATATACATATATATATATATATATATAAAAATAAATGTTTTTTTAGTATCAATCAAAAAAAAAAGATTAATTACTAACGTATTTAACAGACACAACACAGACGTGATAGCCACTAATGTGTACTTTACAGAAACAGCTAATTCCATGATGGTGTCTCAAAATCGACTCCAAAAGCACGAAATATTTTTAATTATTAGTAAAAAATATTTAATATTTTTTTCACTTATTTTTGCGATAAATTTTCACCTCCTCAAATATTCTATAATACGTAGTATAAATGAATATTGATAGTAACATTTTTTATATGACTTATAAAATTATTAAAAATTGACAAACAGTACTTTATAGTATTGTAATATACTTAGATAGACATGTGTGAAAATGGATAATTAATTATTTTGTACCTAATATTGATTATAGATTTAATTGTTAATGACATTAAAACGTCAAGCGTTTTATTCATTTAACCGAGTAACAATATGTGAAAAATCGGTAAAAATGCATAGTAATCTAAATGTATTATTATATATTTATTAATAATATAATTTGTTGCGTGTAGGAACAGTATAATATAATATAATAATAGGGTGAGAAGACTAAGAGCTTTGCCTCCTGTTATAATGTTATACAAGAGCCAGAAGAACGGGCTTTGGACGACCGGCCCTTCGTTTGTTGTCTTCATACTTTATGCAAATCCGTTTGCAAAGATCATCATAACAATATTTCTGTTGAATTGTTCCACCATGATGTAAAGAGCCTCCCAAGTTAACAACCAACGATGAAATGAGAAGCTGGACTACATGTCATAGCGACCGACCGATTCATACATACAAAAAGGATACTTTATACAAAAGTACAATACTATTACAAAACTCCTTTAAAATTAATAAATTTCGAATTAGATTTTGAATTTATAATTACCTACCATATTGTTTTTTTGTATAGTTTTAATGGCTTTGCCATAATTTGTATGGATTGTTGAAAATTCAGACAGCCGCCATTTTTGCCTTTGGTCTCGATAAATCGTCACCATTCTAAGCAAATACTAACTAAACCATTAAATGTATAATAAAATAATATAACAGAGAAATTTAAAAAATAAAACATTGTATAAAAATGTTCAATAAACACATTCGTATATCCAATAATAATTACCTCGCTCTATGCAAAATATTAGGCTCTGATGATTTTTTAGCATAACCCCCTTTTTTTAATAATACATAAAATCAAAGTACAGCTTTTTATACCATATATATTTCAAATGATATATCTTTACAACTATGTACCTAAATTATGTTAGTTATAATAAATAGTTGCACAATGAAATAGATTTTTAATAGTTTTGATTATTTTTAATCAATGTATATATATATATATATATATATATATATATATATATATATATATATATATATATATATATATATATATATATTTAAGCATGGCATTAATTGATTGAATATTATTATAATTTCCAAATTATTTTACAAATTGTTTTGTAGTGTTGAAATTCAAATCAGGTCTGAAAATAGTTCTAAAAGACGAGCATTCACAAAATGAGATACTTTGGGGGATGAATGTGAAAAGTTGGGTGGATATTCGTCAACGTATTTTACATTGTGATTCAAAGCGGTCGCAAATTTTCCTCACAACACAATAGAGCCTTTGTCGTCGAGTGTCATTGTTTAAAAAGCAACAAAGCGAGCCATTACAAACAGGGAAATATTATATATATAAGGGAGGTAAATATATATTGTAGAAAGTGAAAGCAGAGCTATGAATATGAACGGCAAAGATCAACGCGGCTTTCGTGAATAAATCTGAGAGCTTTGTTTGAAGAGGTGGAAAAGGTGGAGACAAAGTGGGTGGTGGATGGCAATTCACAAATTCATTATATCATCTTAATTAACGAGATTAAATCGGCCCGCTTTAATAAAAGGCAATTAGTCAATGTCATGTTTTTCGATGCAGGATCTAAAAACCAGACATTCGCACTCTTCGCTTCCATTATTCCTCCCCAAAGAAGATGTCGCCATATTAAACTAAAAATAATCATAACTGTGCAGTCGATTCGAGTACATATTGATCCTGGATAATATATATTTGTGACTTCTTAAATATAGTATTATGTAGTTATTTGTTTTTAATTAAGTAGTTTATAATAGTAGTATATTTCATTTTATAATATTGGGAATAAATCTTCTGCATATTTCCTATCTTTTAAATAATAAATTGTATCCCAAATTAAAATGAGATAAAAAATATTTAGGTAGGTATATTATATTCTATATGTTGTACACCTAAACTTATTTTCTAAATTTTAAATAATTTTTCCAATAAAAGGATAATCCAATATTTATATATTAATTTATATACTATTATTTTTTTATATATTAGATATGATTAATTTTTTTAATTATTTATAATTTATTACATAAGTTCATCTATGACTAGTCCTTAATTTGTACCTTTTGTTAAGATTTATTGTTAAATGTATAGTTACAAAAGTACGATGTAATTTTATATATTTTTATTTCATCGTTACTATATGGTATTAAACGTATGCTTTTTAAATATCGCTATATAAGTTTTTTAGGTTTATTTTTTTAAATATTGATTATCAATTCACCGATTTTGAATGATTCATCTTATGTCATAGATGTTATTTAAATAAATTGTATTTTCTTATTTAGCAGTGCACTGGTTGAGATAAACTTTGCATAATCAATTAAAAGTTGCATTCCGCTTTGTGTGTCCCATAAGGATGAGAGTCCCCTTTGTTATGATAAGAAGATGCTGTGTAATATTATTATAAAGATTACATAACTGCAAAGGCCATTAGTGGGTGTAAAGGTGGGTGGGGGATGATTTTGGGGGTGACCAAGAGGGTTATATGACTATGTCACTACACGCAATAAGGGTGAGACAGCCCTTTGTGATAATACTACTGACACCATGATTAATAATTTTAATTTTTTACATTTAAAATATGCACTTAAAAGGTCTCTTCAGTACTTACAATATGAACTTATAATTCGTCAACAAAACACATTATTTAAAAAAAGTCTAAAAAATCTATATATTAATAAAGCCTTTTTATACTCTCATTTATATAAATATTTTTCAACACACAAGTGGGTTCTTCATCCTTATTTGATATTTTGATCTTATTATAACTGATGGTCACCCTATATTGGTTATTCCCCCTTTTGCTTCTGGTATAATGTGATATTTATGCTCCGATCATCATATGCGACGCGTCATGCTAAATTTGACCCGCCCCTGTCTATTCTTCTATTATAACTATTTTACCACTTATTATCATCAACAATGCAATTTATTAACTCTTAAAAAATACATTCTTAATATAAGAAATTCAAGAAGACTGATTTTTTCTGAAACAAAGTAAATTTAAATATATTTTCATATTATTTAGGCATTAACGTATCTTATGTGATTCTGAATGTAGATAGGTACAAAATTTTAATTCATATTATATTTTTGTGAAATCAGTTCAATTAAAGTGTATTAAAGCGAAATAATTCTGAAAAAAATGAATTAACCTCGATACACCAATCATCTCAGGCAGGACTCGAACCTGTCTGTTCTTTAATTCACTTCAATATAATGTTAAAAAATACAAATTTTTATCTTGACTAATAACGGCAAATAAAATTAAAAAATATATATAAATTTGCTCTATAATGATAGGTAATTGTAGACATTTATTTGGTAATATTTATAATTAATTTTATTTAATATCTTATAGAATGTTTTTTAACTTGTAGATGGGATTGACACATTTTTAAATAATTTGTAATAATGGTTTGAATAATACGCTATAGAAAAAAAATCGTTATGCTTAATCTATTGTGAGCATTAATAATTATTATTTTAAATTTTACTGATGATGATGTGTATGTCTTAAAAAACCTTCGTCTTAAGAATATATTGTAGGTATTTTTATAATATATTTATGATTTGTAAAAGATCCAATTTTTATTTTTTTAAATAATCCGCCATTCTGATTTTTTACTTATTCAAATATTTTAATAGAAACTTACACTGTTATTATGTAGTTGGTTAAAAATAAATAAAGTACTTGCTGTTAAAGACAAGCATGTGCCTTGAAAATATCATTTTTACTGTAAATTCGCCAGTAAAATAATATAATTTTATATTTTGTGTCGATTATCTCAATTTATTCGTGTTTCAGTCGATGATGGATCATTAGCAAGAAATATGGAAAAAGAGTGCATGAACCCCAACAGGGTGGCTTTTTTTTTAACAATCAACCGTCCTGATCATTTTTTATCCTCCCATTGATATTTTTATAGATACATTCTACCAAAATATTCAAGTCACATCAATCAAAAAGCGATGTGCAAAATGAAAGGACACCTGCTATTCGTGATAGCTTCACTTGTTATATTGAAAAAAAGGCACCATTCAATATTATGACCATATGGTTAAGTATGAAATAAGTTGAATAATAATGAATCATCCGGTATTTTTTATACATAAAAATAATGTCAACAGATGGGAATTAATTAATTGAAATAAATAAAAATACCATGTTTTCAGAGTTATATAATTTTATATTTAGGATTAGTTTAAACCACATTTACAACAGAAATATATATTTTTAAAGTGGGTAGGTACATAATTTTATTTCTATTCTAAAAAACAATATTAAAAATCATCATATGATATCTAGAATTAATTATTTAAAGTTTATTCTTACTAACCAATATTTCATCATTATATTGATCAGGTATGTATTTATAATTTGTTTTTATGAATTATGTTATACCTAAGTTATAATGTTATTTTTAATATTTTATTATATAAATTGAAAGGTGGTCTTTACCTGCTTTTAAAAATCAGGATACATGATAAAATGTACAATTTATACATAATAATTAATGGGTTTTTATTTATTATTTAATATTAAGTATGTACCTCTAATATCACAAATAAAATGTTATTCTTATGTTAGTTACTTAAATTAAGTCTAATTGCTAAGATGTTTTATATTATTTGGAGAATGTAAAATTCTAATTTAATTAAGAAATAAAAATATACATAATAATAATTCTGCAACCTTTAAATATGAATATATGGCAAAAATAGTTAAGTAACCCCCATTAGTTTGTGATTTTAGCATATAATTTATATATAATTAGTAGAATAATTTTCACATGGACTCAATAGGTAATAAAATAATAAAATATTTGTTTGATGAGGGGGAATGAGGCCACTTTTAACATGTCGTAATCTGTCATAGTGTGTTTGACTTTGATATCGACAGGGACGATGATAACAGGTAAACCATAAACGAGTGTCATAAAACGAAGTCAAATACCAAACAAGGCTTTAACTTCTTGATAGTGAAGCCTGAATGTGTGTCTACTATTATATCTATTATTATTATTATGATTTAGCAACAAACGGTACAAAATAAACAAGACCCATTGTAAATCAAACGCTGGAAACCGTCACCCTGTCCATACATTATCACGAAATACAATATTTTAACAGTAGAATATTTTAAATATATATTTTGGTAGTTAGACAGGAGTTGTTTTTAGTGAATTTTAGCAGGTTTGAATCTCACAATTGCCGACGCTTTAACTGTGATTTTTTCAGAGGGTTAATACTTTCATCCCTTTAGGTAATAGAAGAAATGTATATGAAGCAAGCACATTTTTTTTGTGTGCTAGATAGAGGATGTAAAATAATAAGTAGCCAATAATTCTTACCTTTAAATTGTATAGTTTTAAATACCAAGATCTTATTTCTCATATAGAAAAAAAGTCATTAAAACGTATTTTTGGATAAAAAACCTGTACCTTTCATGAACATTAATATTCAAATTGTAAACAAAATTATTATAAAATACTTGATGAATGGCATATTTATCTGGAATAGTCAAATATCATAAAACTATAAATAAAGTAAATAAATAGAGGTTTTAAGGTAATAAATATTAAGATAATGTTTTATAGTATGTTACTAATTACCGTAATACAATTAATACACAATCACGTATGAACACGGCTATTACTAGTCACTGTTTTTAATATGAAAATTGTGGTTTTTCTCCTTATATTAACTAATTGAATGAATAAACGCACGAAGCGGCCGGCGAATCGATACGTTACAAACTTGTCGTGGAAAATTCTACCGTTGAAGAAAAAAGAAGTGACAGTGGCGCGCGTCTCCCACCGCCATATTGGAGTGTTACAAGCCACGCCCACCGCGTGTCTGATTGGTCGGTGCGAGGGGTGAGGGGAGGCGCCATGCATGCCGGAGTTCTGCAGGGGTAAATAATTAGCCGACTTACCGACCAGATACAAAATACGCTCGACTCCTTTTTAAATGAACTTTCATTTATTTGACACGAGGAGACAAGCGCGTAAAAAGCATTTTGTTTAAAAATAAATAAATTGAATTATTTTGATTGTTTATACACCGAAGATGCAACGTTGGCAAATGGCTGGCTTTGAATCCAGTCTAAAATCGCTTCCGACGTTGAATAACCTGGAATAGAATCGACAGACAGACAGTGAAAAGGGGATGAGACATTTGTGTGTTTTGTAGAATGTCTGAAAAGTTGAACGAGTCTTCTGAAACTTTGCTTTTCTATACTCAAACTGTTTATTGCAACTTCTCAAAGAGTGCATATTTCACTCGCTACTACAATTTCGACTTTTGAAATATTTTTACAAAGTGTAATAAAATTGGTATTGTTATACAATTTGTTTATAATAAACACATCATGTGATATCGTAAAAACTTATTATTCGTAAGATCCATTTAAAATAAAGAAACATATAGTACGAACCAAATCACTCTGATTTAGATACTGCATATAAAAGGCCGTTGTGTATGTATACATTTTACTGGGTGGCTGTATTGTAAGCTCTCTTATCGCAGAATTATAAGTGATTTAGTTCGTACTATACTTAATTAATTTAATTTAGTTTACTATAAATATAGGATGTTTACAATTAAATACCTACATGAAATAAAAAAATCCTCGAATTGTACCAGTTGGAATAATTATTAGGTACTAATATCTAAATACTTATTTCCTATGCATGTAAGAAAAAAAACAGAAAATTCACAACATTTTAATCCAAAAATAATTAGTTTCAGATAAAATATTTTTTTTTAAATATCACTAACTGATATATTATTATGGTAGGTAGTTTTTTTAATAGGCGTGAAAATATTAGACCTTATGAAAATTCTAACGAAACATGTGAATTATCGTTCGACTGAAAATATTGAAAATCTTGTTTCAATAATGCAAAATATGCAATTACCCATGATCAGAGATGAGTCAAAGTCAAACGAATATGATAGTTTTTTATTTTTATTTCTTATTAATGCAGTCATATGAAGAAATTCGACGTCATTATGATTAATCAAGCGTCTTTCCTCCATAAGGAACTCCATGACTTTAGCACATATGTAGATATTTGCCCATGATAATTATTTAATAATGTAAATTTGTGTTTTAAATATAAATAATAATATTTTTTAGGCTACTGCTACAAGCTATTCTAGCCAAATTAAATTATTGAAGTAAATATATCCAAATTTATTAAATATTATTTTTACCCGTTTGGATACAGAAGGGTAATTTTTTTTAAATATTATTTTTTATTTGTATTTTTGTTGAGGACAAAGCTGTGTGATGGTACTTGTATAGCATTGACCTGCCTCCGTTTGAGTTATGAACGTTTAAAATGAATAATGTACGGACATACTGCGCTGCACTCCTGTGGGCGGAGTCACGACTAACAACGTCCCTATCGCACTCATAACTGGAGCTTGTTATCTTCTGATGAGGCGTCTCTGTCCTGCAGAAGGACAGCAGCGCGCGAGGGAGCGAGACAGTTGTATTGATGTGAGTGCGCGGCGGTGGCGGGCGGTGGGCGTGGCTGTGCACGTGTGAGGCGCACGCAGCGGCCCGTGATATATAGACAGAGTGAGTTAAGGTTACAGCGTTGAGGGAAGCGGACGAGATTACATGTGGAACCTCTGCGTATCACAACAATACTAGTTTAGTTTGTTACAGTTATATCAGTTATATTGAACTATCAGTGAGTGAATAAATAAACCATCGGGACACCCATCCGGAGACGCACCGCTGCTGACATTCAACCAGGTATGTAAATAAACGACGACAGCTGTTCCAAAGTTTCACCGCGCAAATGTCATACAAACATTTTCATACTATTTTTTTTTAATAAAAATCACACTCAAAGTATACCAATTAAAACTGTAACTCACGATTTAATATATACGTAAATATGTGAAGGCTTTTACAAATAATATAAAATAACAAACAACGGTAAAAAATAAATAAGTATACAAACAATTGCAGATATTAAAACAAAACATTTATAAAATGACAGAAAATGATTATAAATAAATTACTCGGAGAATGAAAATACATAAGTATTTAAAAAAAAAATGTTATTATGAAGATTTTTGGAAGATATTTACGTTTTATTCAGAGGTCTGCAATCAGACTAGTTGCATCTTATGGGAAGTTTCCCCAGTTTTTGTATGAATAAAAATTATGAGAGTGTTTATTTTTTTTAATAATATTAAGCATTTAATAGGCTATTAATAAAATCATGCAACGTCGACATTATCAAATTACCTACGGTAATATTTTTAGGCCTGAACAAAATAATGATAAGCTTGATAAGAGGAAAATGGCCGTCGGTTTTATCATTGTTTTTAGTCGAAAATGAAAATTTATGTCTCCAGTTTGTATAGTTATATTTCTTAGATTTATGACAAGTAATGAGTTTTTTTTTAATTATTCATTATTGTATAAGATAATAAAATAAACACATTCACTACTGAAACTGAAAAACCCATAATATTTTATTGTATCCATCTTGATATTTTTAAAATATTTTTATAGCAATATAACTCTCTTAGGTATTTAATATTTTTACCAATTTTATTTACGTGGCATTGACAGAGATTGACAGCTATGGATTTTTCCGTCGGTATTTTTATTTTTGAAATGGATTTTCAGCAACACATTTATACACAAAAACTTTTATTCCATCAATAAAACAACTGTCCAACATTTTAAGTCTCTGTCGATAATCATTTCGATCAAACCATTTGAACATGTTAAAATGAATTATTATTATAATAACATAAAGACGATTTTCCAAATCAGAATTTAAAATTAAAATGATTGTTTTTTTTTTGCTTATATCCCGCACTCCTGAATTTTGATAATCATTTTTATGTAAAACAAACGCCATCGTTGCATGGAAAATAATCACATTTAATTGTTTTACAGTTGAATTTTTGTCATAAATATGGGAATTTGTTTCTAATTGGGCAATTAACAAAAAAAATGAAATTGAAATCTGTTACTAAATACCTACAATCCCATGTTTGATTATAGGTAGTGGTTTAATTTAGATAATTATTTGGTTCCACCATTTGATTATTAAAATTTATAATTGTAAAGGAAATAAATATGCTATAAATACATAGCAATAGCAATTATTTCATTCGGTTAGTTTTTTAGATAATCATTTTTGTCCCTGTGAATTTTGTAAAATAATAAATAAAATTAAGTAACTATTTACTATTACAAGCGATATTCATTCAGCGAATCGCCAATATGGATTGCTAATTTAGGTACGCCTAATAATTATCTAGCTCAACTATTTAGTATGTTTATTTGGTACAACCCTTGTAGATATTTGTCATGTTTAAAATATGATTCCGAGTGTATAATGGGTGTAGAGAGATCATGTGTGAGTAATATAACATAATTTTCATGGTGGATGTTAGTGTCTATCCAGATGTATGGTAGGGTAGTCATATCACGTTCCTTGTCTCTCTTGCTATTGATCTGTTCACCCACAACCACCCACAGCCACCCACAACCACCCACAACTACCCACAACTAGCCCACACTCCTTCTCTTCCTGTGTTCACTCTCTTCTATTCTCCTTTGCTCTTCACTTCTTTCAGAGCCACTGGTCAAATTGCTGAAAACCTCTCGGATATAAGGCGAATCCCTGTGCCTCTGAGACGTGCGCACTGCTTAGTCTCTCCATACATATTTATGATTTTTAAACTAAAATTGGCAAAAAAAATATTTTCAACCTTATATTGTGTTACATTGTTACAAGGCAACTCTTTATTATGTTTGTTTGTAGAGTAAATGAGCAACATAAAACAAAGTCGAGTCGAATATACCTACCAACATTATTGACACCGAGTAGCTTTTTTATAAATTGTTATTTTTTTAATCCTACAGTTACAAAAGTCATCAATAAAAACAATCCTCGTATTGACTCTTTAATCAGGATATCAGAGTAAATTTGAATGACGACAATCGATCCAGATTTTATTAAATTTATCAGTCGCAATAGGAGTTTATATATTTTTTTTAATTCGAATTGGATTTGAACCCATAACTGCATATTTTTAACCACGCATATTCACCTTAGCTATTAAGCTGGTTTTTTGTGATTATATCACCAATCACAGCCATTTGTATTGAGTTAGTTGCCTCTGTGTGTGTCTAATTTTTATTTAAAGGGAGAAAGAGTAGCTTCTTGGTTAAAAAGTTAAGTTTGAACTAAACTCAATATCATTACAGTTTTACTGTTCAAATGAAATTATAAAGAGTATCTGGTAAATATAAAAAAATAACACACTCTGAATTATTCAATCAAAATATATAAAGTATAGGTATACATAATTCAAGATGTTAAGTTTAAAGTATGTAAAAAATAGCTGAGAATAATTATTATAATAGAGTAAAGTGGGCGTTGAAATAAAGTTGGATTATTGCGGTTGTGGAAACAGTGTGAAAGTAATCGCTCAGTGATTTTTATTAGGGGACATTTCCACGATCCAAGATGGTCAAATATAAGTAAAGTCTGTGGAAGACAATAGGTGCTTTAAGTATACTTAAATGGGACTTTATTAAATGCTGAAGCCCGCGACTTTGTGCCTCTAATTTTACGGGACAAAACGACGGGATCATCTGCTCCACACCAGGATTATCCGCCGCCTTTGGATTTGTGAGCTCCTTCGATACTTTATTATACACTCGACTATGATACTTAATGATAACTTTACTAATTGATGATTGACTTCAAATTATTTTACGGCTTTTGAATATGATAATGGACACATTATCGAATAATTATATAAAGTCAGTTAATAAATTCATGCGCATTTTTTGAGTGGCTCAACCACATTTCTTCTACGCTTTAGTCGAATAAAACATAATTTGTTATATGATGAAATATTATAGGCGAAGAAGGAAAAAAATATTTATAATTAAATTCAAAACGCCATTACCAGGAGGATAAACTCAAATAATTTCATACAAAAACAATAAAAAAACAATAAATATTTAATTAAAAAAATATTTGATAATTGGAGAAACTATAGATAGTTTCAAAATTTCATAAAATGGGGGGAAAATATGAATAGTGCGATATATTTGACATAGAGTAAACATTATGTATATTCTTGGTCCAGGTTTATTCTGATTTCCTGGATTATAAAGTAAATAATGAGGCGATTTTTAAATCAAGCAGAGCCGTCCTGTCGGTGAACTGTGTAACTAGTACTATTTAAGATGATTATAAATGAATTAACAGTTTTTTTGCTTAAAAGCCAACATTTGTAAGAAAAACCTTCTAATAATCCTTCCGGGGCGTATAAAAATAAATAAATGTATATTTATTGTTTTTTTTTCAATTCTACCAATAAGCTGCTGTCCTTTCACAATCTCTATTCATAAGATTTGTTAAATTTATTATAATACTTTTTATTTTAATTTAATATCATTTGTTTAATTTATTATCATTTTTTGTTTTTAGTACTTACTGTGTTACTAAATTTATAAAACTATAGGATTCCCAATACTTTATATTTTATAAAGCTGTTTGTTTTTAAAGAATAAAATAAAATTACGATTTTAATAAATAAATTTGATTTGTTTAATTATTATAATAATTAAATGTAACTACAGCTAGCCTTGATATGATATCACTCTGCCAAGATGATCTTTTTATTAATTAATGATTGAAATTTGATTATGAGAAATACAATGTAATAAAATATTTTTATTTGTTTCAGATGGCGTGACAAGTAATCTTGTTTTACAAAATGCTGCAGAGAAGATGACTCGTTTAAAACTGAAGTGATATTTCTAATAACTAACCATAAATAATAAAGTGACAATAAATAAATCATGTGTGAAACTGTCATCGCGTGATCTTAAAGGACATTTTGTGTGTTGTTATATATTTCGGCATTGCAGAGAAGACGCCCGTTTATTGCGGGCGACAAATAAGGCTTCAAAATTCACCTCCGCGTGTATAAGGACGTGTTCCCTAGTGGTCTTTCAGGACTACTGCCAGGATCCACTGGCATGGAGCCTTTGGGGGAGGCGGGCCTGTGTCTCCAGGACCTGGTGGGAGGAGGTGGCGGCTCTGTCCAGGATCATGCCAACTCCTTACACCATGCTCATCATCATCAGCACGTACTCCATGCCGCCCATGATCCTGTGGCTGCTGCTGTCTCGGTCAGCTCAGCCATCACAGGGCTGATGGGAGCTCCTTCATCCCTGGACCATCATCATCCCTCTGCTCATCATTCAGCTCATCATGAGCCCTTAGAGAAGCTGAAACGTGGTGAGTGTTGTTTCTCTCGGATTTTCCATACCCGACCATAAACCAAAGGTTACATAGTAATAAAGATAAAATGTAACTTATTTATCTATGATATCATTCTTTTATTGCATCCAAAAACCTCGTGGATGTCATAAAATATGATGCTTATATAATTTTATCTACAGGCCGTAAATCGTATCGATTATTGATCCCAATTAAAAAAGAGCACACGTAAAAAAATCTACAAAAAACAGACACTCATTTAACAAGCGCAAATTAAAAACGTTTAACGATGTAATTTTACATGTATTTAAATGTGAATTATTTTTACAAATAAAATGTGAAATGAAGATTACACGAATTAAAATTTCCATTTATTAACAATAGGTATAATGGGTTAGTCAGAAAGTTAGTTTTTTTACCATTTACCCTTTGGTTTTTGATGTTTGTGGAGGAAATCAATCTTTAGTTATGCACAGAGGCTAACTAATTTACCACAAACGAATGTGATTACATTTTTTCTGTGTGTCTAATCATGACCATTCCTAAGTTAGTTTATCTCTGGGTAAGTCTGACATTTGCTCTACAATCATAAGAATAATATATATAATTGTCTAAGTGTGTGTATGTTATATGTCTGTACGGATCCATCCCTCAACCATAAGTGTTACCAGATGGAAGAATAATATTTTATATAATTATTTTACTACAATTAATACGTATCTAAAATATCGAAGCGGGTATTTTAATAATAATAATATTAAATATAGATATTTAATAATGCATAATAAATGACAATTCTCAAAAAACAGTATATATCAGGAGAATCGCTTTTTAAATATTGTGATGAGTGTTGTCATCGTATGAAAACCGTATTAAATTATTTTATTTATAATTAACTTAATTTTCAAACATGTTCTGAATGAAAAAAATAAACAACTTTTTACCGTCCTATGAAAAAACCAAGCAGAACATTAAAAAATTGAAAATTTCAATTAAAATCACCCTAGTCAAATATAATAGTATAAGCACGTCTTACTCAAATATGCAGTATTTTATTTTAATTAGATTCATTAAGGTACATACACATTTATTATATTTTTAGAAAATTGATGTATAATTAAAGAGTAGTCTCTGGACAAAATTAATCATATTTTGTGACGGAATGTTTTGCAAAGTTTATTTGCCGGGTATAATGAAAATAAAATGGGATGTCAGCCCGCAGAAATATAGTATGCAATCAGAAGCTTAATGTAGCATGAAGGTGTTGGTTTTTTGAAGGGGTGAGTTTAGAAGGGCTGCTGTGTAATATTATTGAACCCCTCATCAGTGTGCGGGGGATATTTTAGATGTGCCAGTCCAATGCATAATAATAATATGAAACTAAATACACCCAATACAATGCCACTGCGATAAGGCAATACAAACTACCCCCAAATTATACACATGAGACACACCATCATCGGGGGGAGGACGCCAAATACTATCACAACCTACCCACGACAAAAACACTATTTGCACATGTTTTTTTATGTCATTCAATTCACTAATTTATTATCTGGCATAAGGGTAAAAAATAATCGTAAAAAAACATTACAAAAATATCTAAAAAATATGAATAGTAGTGACTTTTATATACATTTTATGTATTCCAAATGGCAAATATTTCAATTATGTTTGTAGTGAAAATCTCAAACTGTATACACGTTTAAGGCAAAATAGCTAATAAATAATGATTGGTCACACCGTAAAACTATAATACCATTGACATATAAAAAATACAACCATTTGCTATAAGTTAGTTGTGGTGTGCGCGTGTAAGCTTCAGAAAAAAAAAACGAAAAGGTTTCGTGTATAATATATATTAAATTGATATGACTCAAAAATAGGTACTATAACAAGACAATTTTCATCAAAAAAGTTGAGAAATACAATAAACTCCACATTTAAAAAAATCATTATGTAAATTTTCTAATATCCATCAGTCTGCAATATAATAAACAGTTTGATTGATATTCATTTGGCCTCGACACAAAGTCATTTAATTACACCTACATTATAATGAATGAAATTTGTAAACCTCTAATAGTATAATGGGTGATAGTTTGTAATCTATCAAGTTATAAAAAAAGAGAGGGTGAGCGACGAAGCTTAAAGTCCATATCAATGAATGAGACTAATTCGCTTGTTGCACCCTCTTTACTAATCTACAGCCCCAACTGTAATTGAATCTATTAAAAAGAGGCAATCGATGCATCACACTGAGCATTTTAGTTGTTTTCTAATTAAATTAGACAAATTAAAAATAATATAATAATTGAATTTTGTTTTTGTAATTTTCTACCTAAATAATTTACGAATATTGTATGCAATACCCACCCCTTTGTTATTTTTGACTATGAAAAAATATAATAAGATTGTTTGCATTTATTATTCTGTATGAAGAAATTAGCTGAGGTGATATACTAATATATTGAATACTGATGAAAAAAAACGAAGTGAAACGCTAAAGATACAAAACGCCATTTAAAAGAATATATTAGCCGTATTAAAAAATAATCATACTCTATAGTCTTTTTTGAGAGGGTTTTTATACACAACAACGTGTTAATTAATCATCTAATTTTAAAATAACTAATAAATTTACCATAAATTTGTACAAACATATAAAACACCAACAACGATACGATAAATTATATAAATATTGCCAAAATTTCTTTCTGGTAAAATGCTTTATTTTATATTAGTGTCTTATGCATGAAAATTATACAGATTTATATAAATAATTCTAGAAAATATCTCTTTTCCACCAATTCTACGGGGCTTATGTAGGAGCGATCGTATATGGAAACATACAAATAAAATATTGACTCCTACATTTAACTTTATGTTTGTCCTATTTGTAAAAAAAGCTCTCACGGTCGTTAATATGCAATAAAACATATAGATAATCTTTTATATATATATCATTAAAAACTCAAATTATTTATCATGAAATTATTTTTAATTATTACTTATTTTTATAAACACCCAAAGGGCTTTTTACAATTTTTTTAATTCATTGTCTGTCGGTGATCTTAACTATTACTAGTTACACAGGTCACCGACTTAATAATCAGTATTTACCTTACAATACAGGAAATAAGAGTAAACCTGGATCAAGACTATCGATCGGGATTTTATTAATATTATTCCCGATCTCCCAGTCGTAATAACCGATGAAATCAATTTTTTTTGACTTGAGTGGGATTTGAACCACATGACCACAGTATTTGTAGCCACGCTTCTTATCCTCTGAGCATAAATAAGCTGGTTAGATGAATTATAAACACTTTGTCATTATATATTCTAAAAAATACATACATCTATTTAATTTTTGCTAATGGTCATCGAAAAACTATTCAATACTCGGCCACTTTTATACCTGATTAACATTTCATATTTTTATTTAAATGGTGATTATTTCATAGTATCTGAACTGATAATTGTGTACATATAAACTTGAGGAATATATCGATACAAATGTTTTTTTTTCTTATGATAATATGTACGATCCTATTAAGAAGAACGGTGTATCATCGATAGATATACCTACGTAGTATTTTTCACCTGGTTCATTGAATTGGCACTGCGTTGGAATGTAAAGAGTAATCTCAATCCCCAACCCAATTATTGGCAGGGTGAGTCCTGGATCACCGGTAAGCCGCCCTTAATGACTCTTTGAGGCCTTTCTTCTCCTCACAATGCCTCACACCATCCTACAGTACTTTTTACAGCTCTCGACCTCTCTACGTGCAATTCCATCGTATGTCGTGTGTACATTGGAAAAAATTGGAAATGGATTTTAATTATAACAGTATATTTGTGCTTATAAATCCATACAATTATTAAATATTTAAAAACCAGCGTAATAGCTCAGGGGATAAGACGCGTGGTTACAAATACTATATGGTGTCTAAAGCTATAATAATGTTGTTTGCAACAAATTCTCTCACTTTATTATTGAATCTTAAAGAAGAACTTCTCATATTAAATTTTCTAAAAATAACATTTAAAGACATTATTTAGTTTATATTTGACCAGAGTTCGAGTGACAACAAGGATTGTGGTCAAGGGTACACATTTTTTTTAAATTGATTTAATCGGTTATTACTACTGAAGAAGATCAGTATTAATATTAATAAAATCCCGATCGATCGTCTTGATCCAGGTTTAATCTGATTTCCTGGATTGTAAGGTAAATACTGAGGCGATTATTAAATAGTTGACTTGTGTAACTAACTAGTAATAGTTAAGATCACCGACAGACAATGAATTAAAAAAATTGTAAAAAGCCCTGGGGCGTTTATAAAAATTAGTAATAATTAAAACTAATTTTTAATGAGATTAATAAAAAGATTATGTAAATGTTTTATTGCATATTAACGATCGTGAAAGCTTTTTTTACAGATAGGACAAACATAAAGTTAAATGTAGGAGGCAATATTTTATTTGTATGTTTCCATATAAGATCGCTCCTACATAAGCCCTGTAGAATTGGTGGAAAAGAGATATTTTCTAGAAATATTTATATAAACCTGTATAATTTTCATGCACAAGGCTATAATATAAGATAACTCATTTTAATATAAACATTTTATGTAAATATTTTTACCAATTAATATGTATACTTAGAAATCTAGGCAATATTATATCATTTGTGGTAAATTCATTAGTTAATTTAAAATTAGACGATTATTCGTAATGAAAATCTTTTGGGTATAATAAGCATTACTCAAGGCTTTCTTATAATATAATTGTATCAATAAACTATCATGAGTAATGTTTATCTCGGCAAAAGAACAGTATTTGAAGATTTCTATATTAATATGATTATTTGTAAAAGAAGGACATAGAAACACTTTATATTATAAAATCCAAATAATAATACACAAGGGGGAAATGAGTATTAAAACTGATGATGACGATATTGTAATGGGAAACGAATATCCCGTGTGACCGTTAGAGTATATAGTATTTTAGAGATTAGTAAATGTAATATATTTTAAAAGCAGATGATCCGAATAGTATCAGATATCGGCGGGATTTGTTTGTAGTGTCGGACAATTTTGACACAATTTATTGCAGACACGCCCAACAACAACACTTTTTGCCCTTCTCTTTTATATGTACATCATTGTGCCTTCCTTATTTTATTGTTATTATAAACACCAATGTGTGTCCTTCTATACGGAACATATGTCCTGGTTAACTGTATAAAGTATTGCCAGACGTGGTCCTTCGAAATGAGACACATTTGCAAGGTGGGGACATGATTCTGAACCGATTGCTTGTCGGTAAACAAGTCATCGTAAAGCATTGTCAAAGGAAAGATTATTTATTAATCATCATATTTGTATTTATTTTTACCCATACTTTTTATTATTTAATATTACCTCTCATATCAAATACTAGTGTTATTAAAATTCTCATTTAAATCTAATTCATAGGACGTTATGCACAAACAAACATTGTAAAATTCTAATTTAATAAAGAAATTGTAATAAATATCGTCCGTATTCAATAAAAATAGTGTAATGGGAGTGTGTTAGTGAGTCGTGCTAGGGCTGATAGTATTGGTGGTTATACGAATAGACTAGATCTTGGTAATATTTGTGTAAATAGGCTCTATTCTTATACGCACCGCACATACACACTCTAATTATATTGAATACTGCATATAAGGTTCCTATTCTAATATATTTTTCTTATTTTTGTTGAGCAAATGTCACACATTGGACATGCTCATCGGGGAGACTTGCCAAGCAACGGCCATGAATTACTGTACATCGGATATCAGCAATCACAGCCATTTGCGGTAATTCAGTTATTTTCTGCTTGTGTGTCAAGCCTGACATGTTCTCTACAAATACAAGAAATAAAGAGTAGAGAATTTAATTATCATTAGATTAATTAAGATCCAAATAAAAGTAAATTTATTCATTAGATTTTAGGATCCCATCATGGAGTATATGAAGCATACAAAAACACATTATCGTAGTATTTGATTTGTTCTGTGTATAGATTGAGGGTAATTTTGGTAATTGTAATATATGTACCCCTTTTCTTACACAGATATTTATAAAAGTCATTTAATGTGGTCGCAACCCTTCAGTATCTAATATTAATTGTCAGCCATCTGTCGCTGTAAACATTGTTCAATTATTTTTATCTGTCACTACTTTTGCTAATTCGTGAAATATTGTAGACGACTAATGTGTTTTTAACACCTTAATAAATGATTGAAAAATAGGTTTTCGGATATTTTTTAAAATGAATATTAGAATTTTTGCAACTACAAATATTTCCCCTTAAAATAATTTTTATTTAAAAGTAAACCTATATGGAAAAAAATAACATATATTTTCATTTATATTTATTTAACACCCTACTGAGCTTTTACATATTGAATATTAATTTGGGTAATATCTTCTTAGGGGATATTAGTTTTAACTGATCATTTAAATCAGAACGTTTGTGAGGTTAAGTCATTTCAATTCTTAGAACTAGAGAGTTAAACTGAATCTGTACCTATGTCATTTTAACTCAACTAATCAGTTGAAACTAACAGTTAAACTGAACGTGAATTCATATAATTGATTTAATAAGTATGTAATGTAGATATGTATAGAAATAAAAAAATGATCTATGATTAGAAAACATTTTTGAAACTAATACAAGAATTCAGATTTTATTAATAGATGTCAAGGTTATTATTAAGAAACTTATTTTTGATAATATAATCTTGATATTACATGTGGATATATGAGAAATTTTAAATGATTAGTGAATTAATAAAATCCAATTGGTGTTACTGTTAAAATACCAAATAATTTATTCTGATTATAGGTGTTGGTGTTTTTTCAATATTAATTTTTGGTGCAAATTTATAAATGAGCGTTGAAAAAATTATTATTAACCTTCTCGGACTTTTTTTAAAACTTTGCCGTCTTTCTACCCTTGCTCGTAGAATAATTTTAATAAATATTATTATTTGTAGAATATTTCCGTTAACCACAGAATAATATAAGGGATCGTCACAATAGAGGCGTGTCTGTATGGGAAACGATGTTTGGCCATATTTGTTGTCACATGGTGTCATTGTCTCGCTGACCATGATCTATGGTTGTTGCAGTCGATCCATATTATTATTATGAAAATGATTAATATTTCAACCACTGTTCAAACATCATCTCACATTGTCATTGTCGTCTAATGACAAATATGTCACACATCACGATTTATTTTATATCTCCCGGGATTCTATACATTTTGACCACCCTTCGATATCTCTATGTTTTCGGAATAGTTATCAAAAAATTTAGGGTGTACCTTAAATTGCGAGCTAAAATATATTAAATCAAATCAAATGAAACTGGTCTCATTTTAATGTTTTTTATATGTTTTTTACTTATACATATATATGGCTGAAAACAAATACAATATGTTTTTTATTTATGTATATATAGAAAAGGGGACAACAGACTGCGAAATGGTATCAGTGCCCGCCGATATAATTCTCCGTAAAGGGTCCTGAGAGGGATGTTAAGTAATAAAATAATAGCTCCTGTTTAAGGGCGGTGACTGCACAAAACATACTGAAGGGGATGATACTCCACTACTATTATTATTATATTGGAAAAACAGACGGAAATTAAGAAAACTTATATAATATTTTCATTCTTTAAATAGTGTTCGACGAGTATTTAACAATATTTTGAATATTGCATTTTAAAATAATTAATTTTTCTATATTAGGGTCCACTATTGGGGTATTTAGGGTACATATTTTATGTGCGGTGGAATTCTTTAATATTTTTTTTTTAAAAACAACCTTACAAATTTTATAAAAACCGAGTATAATTTCGACCATCTCTGTAGTAGTTTTTACTCACCCTTTGACCGACTTTTTAAAATATTTAAATGCAAGTAAACTTTTTTATAATGTTAAGAACTCGTTGAATTGTTATTAAATATTACCTTTAAAGGAGTATTAGATTTCATTCATTACCAAAAGACAAAACTCGTTACAAATTCTACTTCATTATTATTATACATATTTTTATACGTTCATACGTGCTTTTTCATAAAATTTTAATTATAGTATAAAAAATAAAACAATAAAAATAAATGCATGGTATGGGTGTATAATATCAATTACATATATTTACATTTAAAATTAATATGTACAGAAATCTTATAATTAATATTGAAAAGCCTCTTTCTAACCTAATCCATTGTAGATTTGCATGATACGACACTATAATTTTTGGTATAAAAATTAAAAAAAAAATCTACTAGTAATCAACGTGTTTCAATATCTGTCAAGATGACTTCTTTAATCATTTTTTTATTTAAAATATTTAAATAATAAATATTCACAGTGCGATGGAATCTAAAAATAAGTCAGCTATGCTGATATTAAAATATTAATTGTTCACTTGAATTACTGAATAATTTAATCATTTTATAACTTATAGCATAGTTAATTGAAACATGATTCATACACGAGTGTCAAATTGTATAGTGATAGTTTGTAGAAAGACACATATGGGTCCAATTTGATCCCCCTGGATAATTTGCAAAACCAAATTGGTTGTGGGTGACCCCTTTCGTTTATTTGTTTGTGGCAAACCGACACCATTTATTTCTTTTGACACATTTCAAGTGCATTCCCAAGAGAATATTATTATTCTACTTTAATACCCACTACAATCACATCTTTCCCGTGATTCGATGCTGAAAATATATGATAATTTACCACCCAACTGTACAATAATATATTTTACTATCATTGACAAATAATTTATATTTAGTAAGGAACTTAAAATAATAAAAATGTGATATAAAAAACTACACGATTTCTTGTAAAAAATACAAACGTATTTTATTGTACAATTTCTTTATTAAATATAATTTACATATATAATGTTTTGATACATTATGATAAGATGTTACAATATTAAGTTTAAAGACTAAGTATTTTACTTATTTCAATACAATCAATTGGTAATTAAAATAATTAATAAGTCATGACATAATTTATGGAAAAAAATACAAATACCCACTTGTGAAAAAAAACCAACGTATAAAGAGTTCATTTAACTGTAGAATTGACTACTTGTACATGTAATTAAACTGAAAATGAATTTAAATTACAATTAAAATATATAGTTAATTCTCAATATGTATTCGATTCAGTATTATTTTTAACCAAACAAGCCAATTTATTTTTTATATGTTGTTTTTGTCATAATATATTTAATGGTTATATTATCAAGACTTGCTTAATTACTATAAAATGGAATCTCATATTTAATCAAGCTATAATTTGTACAACTTAAGTTAGTTTGTTAGATTTATAAATATTAATAATATCGATAATAGCGAGGCCTTACATCTTTTTAGGTTGGCCCAGTCCACTGTGACACTCAAATTTACAATATTTCTCTATTAATTTTTATTCTTAGATCTTTTGTACCTATATCCCTTGTCTCTTATACAACAATCAGTAAATAAATAAATAAACAAAACGCAGGAATTATTGTAATTGATTTAAAAATAGTAAGAAATATAATCATTATATATTTAAGGTATTTGTAAAGTAATTGACATAACTCATTTACCCTGAACGATCTTGATTGGTAACAGTATAATATTATATGCTTAACGATCTTACCGAATAAACTTCATCTTCGCTCACTTTGCGTCTTCTTCTACAGATAAAATAAGTAAATCAATTTATTGAAGAGTCTCAAGTGAGAGAATGATGTGTCTGGAAGAGGGTTACGATATGATGATAATAATAAAAACACTTCTAGTAATAGTAGTATGAGAAGAAACACCAACAAAACCTCCTCGGAAGGGCACGGAACGCTGAGCTGATAAATGACTTCCCGAAATCCTGAAGGAAGTCGAAGCTTACCGGGGATTTGACTCGGGTCTCTAGCATTTCGCTCGTGTTTCTATCTTGTTACATACTGGAATTATTTATATCTGTCTCATATTTGACAATAAATATTTCGCATACACTTCACACATAACAGACAAACCCATTTCAATGCTCAAATAACTAGGAATACCACTAATTTTCCATAATTGGGAGAACACACCCATATTTATTAATATAACCAGTATACGTTCACTTGCTGTTTGCATTATAATTCTTATTATTGGTGGACCAACTGAGAATATTTTAGGAGGTGGGTATGGTATCGCAAGAATAAGTAAAAAAAATAAAAATAATAGTGCTTTTGGAAGTTTTGGAGTTTGGGCCACCATCTTGAAATCAGCTGTTTCTGTGAAGTACCCAGTAGTGATTGTCGCGTGTGTATTGTGTCTTTTAAATATGTAATATTTTTTTTTATTATTTAATAAAATTCTAATTACGATACCCTACCATCTTTTAAAATATTCTCAAGTTAATTCAAATCCTCCTTGTATATTACAATTTCTTTATTAAGTATGAATTATTCATCGATTGATAAATAGTAAACATTTTAAGAATTAAATCTCTTCTACCAATAATATGGGATTTTATTTTTTATTTAACAGATAATATTATGTAATTTTATGAAAAAAAAACTAATTACTATTTTAGTATTTTTTATAAATACATATTATTTTTTGATGAATTAAAATTTTTTCTCAACGTAGATTTTAAGAATTAAAAAAATCTAGATACTTAATAAAATGGAAATAATTCTCAAAAATACAACTCGATAATTTAAAACCAAAATCGCTGAATTATCAATTATTTATTAATTACATTATTTAATAGCATGATAAAATTGTGAAAAACAGTTTTTTTATTATTATTATTAAAATAATTATTTTAGTATTTTGACTAGCAACAGTGAAATTATGCATATGATGATATTTATATAAAACGATATGCTTAGCTATTTTTAAAATATAATAATATATAATATAAAACAGTTAGATTACATACTTAAGTTGTATATTCTACCATTTAGTATTTTATTATCATTAGTGTATTTAATATTAATGATTCGTTGAATGACATAGTTTCATTCACACATCATTTAGTGGTGGTGAATGAACACGTAGAGAATTTGTACCTGTCCACCGACACGCCTTTAATGAAAAGAAGCTGTCACCTGACAATTTGAAACATTGGACATGTTAATAAAAATAATTAATGGTGGTTGTATTGAATCAGTGACATGTTCAGGAGTAGTAGGAAGTGGATGAAGAAGCTCTCTCACCTTATGTCGCTACACCCACGCCTCGTCTCTTTGTATGCCTGATAATATATAATATAATAATATTATCCTATTCATCATCATCTCTTTTATGAATTCCCCTCATAACATACACTATTACATAATGTTACCTTTTGTATGTGTGTATTCAGGAGAGTCATGCTGCAGACAAAGTGTCTCCATTCTCAATGAAGATAGCTTCAACGCCAATATGCCCCCAAAATAAAACGACCACATCAATAACTGTCTCCAATTATTTTATCTATACAAAATCGACATCTATCATCTTTGTTAATATATTGAGCAAATACTCACAATCGCCACTGTAAATTAATTAAAATTTTCTCACATTTTTTTTTATAATATTAAATAGTCGATGTTTTACATTGAAGGCACTACGGTTGCTGAAACAGTTCCATATAAAACCTAAATAAAAATTTAAACTTAAAAAATATAATAAAATAACCGTTCTATAAAATTGATATACCTACGTACATACTTAAATACTCAAAAATAAATTCGTTCTAAGTAAAAGAGTTACTGTAAAATGTCTTTGGGGGTCTTCTTGATTTCTTTCATATCACCTTATAATAGAATGTGACAAAAAGCCTATAATAATAAATACTAAAAAAAACAGTAAGTATCAAGTATGTTTTGTGTATGAGGAACATTGCATTAATGATGATGATGTAATATTATTTTAATTAATATTTTTTTAATTTAGTTACTTATCATAAAATATTCAATATGAATAAAGCAATTATACCAATAAAAAATTATGATGAATATTATAAGAAATATAAATTGAAAAAGTGATTTTTTTAATTCATATGTTTTATTGAATATATTTTTATATCAAAATTAATGTATTTAAATAAAGTGAGGTGTTTTTGGTATACACAGTCCTTCTTGTTTTTGAAAGATGAATTAGTAATATTTCATCTTGTGCTTGTGTGATGAATAATAATTATAAATGTAGTGTGAAAATATGATTCGTCAATTAATCAATCACACGTAATTTATAATATGCTGAATCAATTAAATTTTGACTTATGTTGGATTGGATTCAATTAATATGGTTTAAATGAAATTTACATAAAATAAAGTGAAAGGAAGTCCACTTGAGAGTTATTCAGAGTGCATTACTGATCTTTCGGCTTATCTCTATTAGGTTAGTAAGACGTATTAAATTTCATTTTAACATTATACCTATTCTATAATGTTCATTTTAAATGCGTCTACATTCCTGTTTTAAAATATTATATATCTCCTTATAAATATGTAAGGGATATCAATAATAAAGAGAAGTTATTCGCTTGAATATAATGAAAATTGATAGGTTTTCCCCGACACATGCTCGAATCCCACGGTTTGTTTTACTACCGATGACACATTCATACTTCACACGTGCTCTATACAAATATATTACTACAAAAGTATTATTTAAAATTATATTTTAATAGTTAGGCGTGTTAATTTCTAGAATTAAGACATTTTAATGTTGCATAAAACGTTCTAAAATGGTTTTCAGCATTTGCAATGCAGTTTAAATGTCAACAGAGTGCATGCTTTGAAGAGATAATGTGCACTTCTTACTAATTTATAACTAGTAATTCATTATATGCACTGACTGAAATTATTTTAATTATGAAATAATTTTAATTATGAAATAAATCATTTCATTCGAAATAATCTGGCTCGTGCGTGTATTTGATTTGGGATGAGTGTGTTTGTATGACGTCTTTTTATTACGTCAAACAAACAATACCTACATATTCGTATAACGTATTTCTTAAATTATAGTAATAATTAATTTTTAAATGCTCTGTTTTTATTTTAATTTATTATAATTTTGAATAAATTGTTTAACATACATAGCACATTTATTTTATATATTTTTTTCTCATAATGTTTGTAGGTAACATTGTTTGTTAAGTAAACGAACTTCATTAAAACACGTGCCACGTGATAAAAGATAAACATTAAAAAATGTTTTTTACGTAAAAAAAACCCCAGTGAAGTGTATGTACATATTATTGAAAAATAATTCTCAAATTTCTGGTGGTTAGGGTAGACTTATTTTGTGTATCAGATCCGCGGTTTTGGGTTCGAAACTTCTCTGAATAAAATGAAAATAAATAGTTTGATTGTTTACATTAATCTAAATGAATTTTGAAGGAAATATAAAGTATACATGTATTAAATTTGTACTTGAATATTTCACAGAATCTGAGTTAAAAGAAGTATAGATGTGGGTTTGGTCTCTCATTGTAGAACTCATTTTTATTACATTACAGTAGTGTAAATAGAAAAAAATAATAAAATTGTTTCTTGGTCAGCTTGATTATATTTTCCTTGGGGATGTAAAGAGCGGTTGTATTAAAGGGGGTAGAAAATGCAGCCAAATAGCTTTGCTTGTATCCACTAATATATTTATGCTCAGTACGTGGTCAGATAAACACATACAAATTGTTATTAGAAAATACTGCGATACACACTTGTGTCTAATATGAAAACACTTCCCGCTATACTAAATTTTATGACACACTTTGTTTTTCATTTAATTAAACAGTAGTTAAATTGACTTCGGATATTTTTTCAGCTCTCGGACGTGACTGTAAAATCAAGTTGGGTCGCCGATAAGTCTGGCACTTTCAGGACACCTAAATGTCAAGACCGTAAATTATAAAGCATTGAAATTGGATACAGGGGGCTTAAAAATAATTTTGTGGTTCGAAGATCGTGTCAGGAGACTTTTGGGGATCCGTTCCGCATCTCTATCATATTTCATTACTATTAACGGGATTTTTCTTTTTGCTTTATAAGAAAAGCAATCAAATACGCTTATTTATAATGTGTTTATTAACAAACAATAAAACAAAGACAAAGTTAATTAGAAATATAATTATCTTGTATTATTAATAAAGTAAAAAAGGCTTTATTGAGTTTATTGAAATACTAATTTATACACAATGTAAGCCAAATATTATAGGTATATCTCAAATAATCGTACTTTTTAAAGTAATTTGGACATTGTCGTTATTAATTATTTTTCTTTATTATGAGTATAATTCAAAATAAATATTATTATGATTGATATTTTTTGTCGTACACATATATTGGTTTTCGTATATTTTTATAATAATTAAATCATATCAAATAAAAACTACATACCCTAATAATAATCTAATATTTATCGATACTAATTTGTGTTAACGTATAAAGATTCAGTAAAAAAAAGTTTTGGTGTAAACTTTTTAAATATTCAATCCTTCGTAAATAAAATTATTTTATTGCATTTTTGTTTTTGGATATATGAAAATCATTATTTTTGAAAAAGCACACATGTTGCGTAAAACAGCCGAAGAAAATTCACTTTTGAAAATATTTTTATATCAGATAATAATGTTTCTAGTCTCTTTACCAATACTATGTTTCGGCCAAGGTTTTCAATAGTAAAACCTAATAAAATAATTTTGAAAATCAAATTCTTCAATATCAAAAAATAAAAATCGTAATTTTGATGAGTGACTATATTAACCTTTTTGACAATAAAATGAATTCTTATTAATCACACTCTTATTTTAAAGTAATAATTCTATAGTTGTTTTGTTATAGAGTGTGAGAATTTTCCATATTTCTTCAGGCATAAGTTTGACAAATGGGTTCTGGTCCTTAAACACGTGTCCAATGTTCCGGTTGATTTGAAACAATACTTTTGAGGGGTCTTTAAATTGAATATCATAAACGTTTAGTTTAGGTACAAAAAACAAACGTGTAAAATGTGACAATTACTTGGCCAATAAATAATGTCACATCTTCGGTGCCCCAAATGTATCAAATTCCAAAGGACACCGGCCCTTGTAAAAGCGACATGTGAACAAATTTGTCCCATACACTTTTTCCAATAATAAATCATAATATTTAGGAGCAGAGAATGCGTTAACTAATTCGTTCTTGTAATTTTTATTCAATGATCGAGCAACGAAAATAGCCCCTATAAATTTTAAATAATCCTCTTCATTACTGTTACACGAGCTTCCTCTCAATTTAATAAAAATGTCCATTAGAATTTGAATTTGTAAAATATTACATAGTGGAGGTCATCTGTTTCCAAGTGTAGAAATTTATCGACTGATGTCTGGAAGTCGGGGATTTTTACGACTATTTCAGTAGACAATCGGAAAGACAGACTTTTTCAAAAATATTTAAAGATGAAACTGTTGTGTATAAGCTTCATGTCGTGAAAATAGTTGTAAAAATAGCGATTTGATGGGACATTTGTGTCAAACAGCGACACTTTCTTTGTACATCCACTCGACACGTTTTATTGTCTCAATGTGTGATCCAATTAAAATTTTGTACTCGCTTTTATTAGATTTTTTTTAAAATTTTAAAGTGTTTAATTTTATATGTAAAGCATATTAAATGACAGTGAAACTGAAATGGTTTGTAGTGTATTTTTATTGGGTCGTGAACGTGTGTTTTTGGAGTAAAGAAAATATCGAAAGCGGAAATAGACGATTAACAGAACTATTTAAGTTTTTTACGACTGCGCTGCCTTTTTTTGAAATAAGAATGTGAAATATGTACAAATGTCTCAGACAAGTTTAACACAAGAATTACTACCACAAAAATAACATATTCAAGGGGGCGCGAAACAGGGCTTCACACTTTGTTATTTAAATAAGAATTTATATGCAAAAATATCCGCAATATTAAAAACCTTAGAATTTCTGTGGATGCCACAGTTAACTAAGTTTAATTTTGATTATTACATACTAAAGGCGTTCAGAATCAAAAGCTCTCAAATCAAGTTCGAATCTTATACAGTAAAAGCAGAATAACGTACGTTTTATTTGGAATCATAATAAATAAAATAAATAATTTTATAAAATGGAGGAAAATTAACGATATTTTGACAATTAAAGATCACAACTTAGATTTAAGAGAATCTGTTATAATATATATTTGAAAATAAATTTAAGACCATTTGGGTTATATTCAATACAATAGTGTAATGAAAGTGTGTGCGTGTGGTGCGTATGCGTGTACACCAATATTATCAAGCTCTAGTCTATTCGTACACAAACGACTCACTAACAAACTTTTATGACATTTTATTTTGATTGATTCTGAACGCTTTGTCTGACTTACAAGTTAAATATATTATTGATAGTATGACAATGTATAATTAAAAAAAAAAAAAAATTATATATATATATATATATATATATATATATATATATATATATATATATATATATATATTTAGTAAATGGAATGATTATTACTGTATGCGAAAAATACAATTTGTCATGATGAAGCAAAATATTCACCACGAGCCGCCCCTTATTAATGACTACACTCATTAACTTGACTTGTCAGCTATTTTACTCTCTTCGGCAATTTGTTAACAACCAATTACCAACCACGTGTATCATTCCTCAGCACGAATTTAATATCTCAAATAATAATTCGCCCCTTATATTAGAATATTTACATGGAAATAAGTATAGAAAATTATTAACCATTTACTGAATTTTATATTTTTTTCAATGCGCTTTTCATACACATATTTTTGAAAATAGTTTGTGTCTGTAACAAAAACATTTTCAATAAATCATAAGTAATGTCTGGGAGAGGATCAAGATGTGACGGGTGCAGCTCGACCGCAAAAGTTGCACTGCAATTAATACAAGGGTAACTGGTTCTAATCCCACCCGTGACATTTCATGACACTGACATTCTTCTGCCAGCTGGTGACTTTGTCATATTCCAAGAATCCTCACCCTTGAGACAACACGTGGAATAACTGTTATTAAAAAAATTAAAATTGTTCGAGTTCTTGACAACACTGCAATTTAGGTGATTTTTCTTGTTGTTACAGTTTGGGCTGAGACAGGAGACTTCAGGGATAGTGCTCATAGTTCGTTGACCTCTGTATCTGGAACATCAGGAGCTTCAGGAACTTCAGGTACTTCATCAGGAGGACTGGATCATTCTGGTTTATCACCTCATCAACTCGCTTATCCTCCAGTATCTAGAAGTAGGCCTCGAGATCGCAAAGGTACTGACGATGGTAAAGTATCAGCCATAATTTACTATAAAATTTAGACCTAAAATATAAAAATCTTACATAGTTGTCACTTAATTATGAAAAAATTAAAAAGTAAAACAATTTTCTAAATGTTCTTGATTTGATTTTTTTAATTAAATATAAGCAAAACTAGGTGAAATAAATATAATAAAGTGTTTTCAGGCATTTTAACACTGCGCGGATTACTTTTATAAAATTACTCTATTAATTATTAATTGATGATTTTATTACTCTCTGAAATTTACACTTAACTTAATATACATCTACAGTTATAAACTTATCATACATTTGTACGGTAGAAATTAAATGTGGTCGAATATTTCTGACAAACAACGATTGTACTATTAATATCCAAACATTCAAATAGAATAAAAATACAATTTATTCAAAAAAAAAATTATATATAATATTTATTGTGTCAATATTTCATGAGTAATAAAGCCCATAGACATAATCTTTACTTTTACATGAGAATCGTTAGTTTATTATGGGTAAAAATTACAAGAATCCACCTACTAACCAATTAATTTTAAATAATATTTATTTTCTAAAATAATACATACATATTTTCATGCGAACCCTCTTCTTAATGAATTTTACAATGAAAAAACCGTTTATGAGGAATTTATTTTTAATATTTTTATACTGTTTTGTGTACCTTGAATTAATACCTAAAAGGTTTTTAAGTACCTGAAATTAATATGCAAATTATAAATCTAATAAGTGAATTTTAAATAGTATTTTACAACAATCAATTTATTATAAAAATGGAGAATGAGTAGTAAAATAATGAGAATAATGTATTTTTAATGAGGTTGAACAAAGACATAAAAATAATAAATGCATAAAAATAAGTGATGAATTAAATGAAAATGTAATATACCTGCATTTGTCAGAAGATCTCGGGTGTGACATTTATATTAAAATAACATACATATTTCTGTCATATGTAAACGGAATAACAATTTCGCATTTAGACTTTCGAGAAATGATGTTCGCTAATTGTTTATTAGCAAACAGGCGTGATATTTATGTAGCCACAAATTCGGATCCATAATCCTCACAAAACTGTTTGAAGTTGCAAGTTCTTAAAGAGATAAGCTTGTCAGAATCGAGGATAGAATGAGGCCACAACATTGCTACGGAATATTTATCAAGGAAACATTTCAACACGATTATGCTTATTTTGATCTAGATCAAATGATTGATCTAAATATATAAATATATAAATCTAAAAAAAATATACGAATGATGCCTAGATTTAAATATTTAATAATTGTAACTAACCCCAATCAATTACCATTCATTAAATGCATTTTATGTAAACAAACAAGAATAATTTCAAGCAACAATAGTATACAAAAATACACGTTTGAAATTTAATAAATAAGTATATAAATACCCTGCGCCAAATTCTTTTGTTTAAAATATCGGTTTCTAAATTTAGGAAAATTTATTCAAGCATTGTTTAGTTAATTATAATTATATCTGTTTATTGATATATATTTTTTTTTACAAAAATGGCAAATGTTGAAATATTTCAGAATTGACTATACAATTTTTAATTATTTATTTAATTCCAAATAGTGTGTTTTTAATAAAAAAATAAATAAAAACCCAACATATGAATGTACGGAGGCTGATTATAATAAGAGGAAAATATTATTGTTGCTAACAGGTAATTGTGAAATTAGTAAAAAATTAAAATATTTTATTTTGAATATTTTTGTGATACTATTTGAAAGTAACCCTCGTATATAATTCAAAATTTTATACCACACAGCTTTTGTGAAAATGTATCTATTCACTCATTAAAAAATCAACCCACTATGTATGAATTCCCGTTGTTACAGTTCTTGAATTTATTATTTATTTTACATTAAATTGAAACTTCACGGCGGTTTGTATAAAATGGTTGCAATGCTGTTAGGTTGTAAAATCGATATTAATAAAATAAGACTGTGTTTATTGAATTCTCGCGATTTAACCTAACAAAGTGGAATGCTTTGTTCTATATTTGGATTAATAATAGTGTAGCTTTGATCGTATACAAGATACACAGTTTTCCTATACATTTCGGTAGAATAATAAAACGTGTAGTTTATTGAGGCATTCGTGAAGATGTCCGATTAATCTTCACCTGTGTTTGAAAAGTGTTTATAGAGACAGCGCGTGCTTGAATGCGGCTTCCGTGGAATACTTTTAGCCCGGCTAGCAAATCCGGGACTAGCAGTGTTTTGATGTGGCAAAGGCCAAGATGAAGCCACGATTATAAGATCACAAAATTGACATTGTATAGCTGGTCAAACAAAAAGTGGTCATTCTAAAAGCCGACAGCATTAACAGGGATTGCATTCGTCATTTGACCGGTGACAAAGTGCCGACGCTGAATTGCGCAATGCTTTTATACAATTTACACTTGTATATACCACTTAAAATAAATAAACACTACTTAGTAAAGGTACTGTATTCCTAGCTTGATGGATTTGAAAAAATATCACTATAAACATAATGTGATTCTACTAATACTCGAGAAATGTGATTACTTGGGTGTGAATTATGTATTGACAAAATCATCTTTCAAACAATATTTTGATTAGGTATACTTTCTTCATTTTTTTTGTAGAATATCCAATTTCCACACATCATTATTAATATTATGATTAGACAGCCAATGTTTCTGATCATACACTTTTTTCCTCAATCAATAGGTATTTATTTATGATACGCACCGTACATTTTTTTAAATGAAATTTTGGATGTTTAGATAGAATAACGTATTAATTTATTTTCTGTCAGTGATCGTAACTGTTATTAGTTACTTTTTAATTCAGGAAATCAGAGTAAGACGATTGGTCGGGATTTTGTGAATGCATTCAGTCGTAATAACCGATACAATAATATTTTTTTACTTTGAGCGGGATTTGAACCCATGACTACAATATTTGTAGCCACACGTTTTATTATTTGAGCTATGTATAATAATGATATTAGATATTTAAAAAAATTAAGTCTTTTTTATTGCAATTAAATACGGATTTTTACAATATGTATATGCATCGAAGGTCAATGATGAAGTCAAAAATGAATTTCAACGTTTGAAAACATGGGAAAATATACCTAATTTTATAATTTCCAATGAAAAACATTTACTATTAATTAGTTTTTGGTATATTTTGAAACTAATATTATAGTTCAAACTAATATACTGCAACATTAAATCCAAAATGAAAACCTTTGTTCTCTTCACCATCAAATTGTGAAAATTAGATTGTTTTGTTCTTAACTATAGAAGATATTTTTTCAACATTTAAAACAGTCATCTGGAATACCAGATAACCTACATCTCTGATCTGGAGCTTTTTTGAGAGGGTTTTTTTAGACACAACAACGTGTTAATTGTCTGTCGGCGATCTTAACTATTACTAGTTACACAGGTCACCGACAGAGCGGGTCTGCCCGACTTAATAATCGCCTTAGTATTTACTTTACATCCAGGAAATAAGAGTTAACCTGGATCGAGACGATCGATCGGGATTTTATTAATATTTTTCCCGATCGTAATAACCGATCAAATCAATTAGAAAAAATCTTGACTTGAGCCGGATTTGAACTCATGCTATTACGCTGGTATGTTTATACAAGATCTATAAAACAACGCTTTTGGATATCAATTTTGTTGTCCTTGAATATATTCATTTATTGAAGATATACGTTGGGGTAAAATTTCTCAGTATAGATATAAATCAACAAATGGCGTTTCGCTTGGTAAGTTTTTCTATTGTTCGATAATAATTTCAAAGTACGAAGAAGTTGGCTGTGGAAGAAGTGACAGCCAATGTGAAATATTGTGGGCTTGTTGAAGCAGACTCAACCCAACATAAATATATCAGAATGGTGAGCAAATAGCGCATTATTTTGTCAGTGTTCACTTGTAACAGGAACAGTCTGGACGCTAATCTCTTCCAGTATCCCACCATATCTATATTTACATATTCTCGCATTAATAACTTAATATACCATATTGGGATCTCTATAATCATTACAAAGTAAAGTGAGTGCAATTTAAGAGTAGCCACAACCACATTTACATTAAGTATTTATATAGATTCATCGTACTTTGCGGAAACGGTACGGAATAAAGATATATAACGGATATAAAGAAAAGAGATATAATATTTGTATGACCCCGTAATATATACATATAAATAGAGACTTTAAGTTGTGAATAACTATAACATTTTTTGTTATAGCCACTGTGAAATCGCAATCAGTAGCGTAATCAGGATGAAATAATGAAACCATTTTACTCACGAACGTATTTTTTTAACCCGTTAATAGCCATGATTATACACTTTACATTATTATTGGACATACCTAACTCATTTTATAAACCTAAACAAGAAGAAAATTGGTGACTTAATTAATGGTTGAATTTATTGTATGGGCATTTCGAACCCTCCATTTTGTATAATGTAATCGGGAAATATGGAGAAGCGCTTATGTATTACAATAAAGGTGATAAGATCGATAAGAAACAAGGTGTGCTGTTCAATACGAGCATGTAAAATTACTACATTTATATAAATATATTAATAATATTTATAAACGGTTGATAAGAATTCACTTTGAGCAAAACCGCCGGACCTATCCATCATCAAAATATGACACCTTTAACATAATAAGGAATGCCGCAAAATAATTTAATATTCAACATAACATTAAAAGATTTACATATTAAGATTGAGGTTGGGTTGGTTTGTAAGTAATAATCACTTAATATTATAATAGACAAAGAAGACATTAGGCATGATAATACAAAAATATATTTGATTTTTTTATCATGCCTATTAAATAATAATATTTAGTTTTATTAAATATGCAGGTACTCTTGGGTTGTTCAACCCTTACTGTACTATTTTAATTTTTCATATACGGTTACGAAATTAATTTCAATCATTTCTCAATAAAATACAAGATCTAGTTGTTTCTGAAGAACCTTATTGTAAATAAGTAATTTATAAAAACCACACTTTACCAAAGAATTAAATAATATTTAAGAGTTCGGTTCATTCAGATTATTTATAAAATACTTTACTAATGTTGTATTCGTTTTGAGTGAAATTCCCATCATCATCGATATCTTTATTGTACTTTTATGTTGTAAAACATATCTATTATAAGTAGTGGTTCTTCACAGGTTGACTCAGTCATTATTGTATCAATATTGATTTACAATTGTTTATTGACACATGTTTTTTGATGTTTCACACATTTTAACGATTACACTATCTCTAGTCGATAACATTTATGACACTGTTCCAAGATTTTATCGTCTTCGAACACGACCAGATATATACATATAAAGGTAATAATTATATTGGAACCTCTCTCCATTAAAATATTCACAAATTACATTGATAATAAGGCGTAGAGGTGATTTTTTTTGCATACAAATAGATTTTGGTTGATATTATTTTTAAATTGTAATATAAAGTTTCAAGGCTTGTAAAGGTTGCAAAGGAGCAACCTCATCTTGAATTTTTGAAATCAAATAATTACTATGTTTCTTATAGAACTACCGATACATTAGCAGGGCATATAATTGGATGTATAAATATGAAGATGGCGGACCAAATAGACGAGTCTGAGTGAGACAACCTTAAATGTCTATGCGTGCTAAATGTCAGTTCGTGTGAATTCTAAATAAAGGTGTATATCGCTCTTCATTATTGTTGTTTAAACACTGTTTATCACTTTAATTACAGTGTTGCATCAGTCAAACTCATTTGCTTGATATTTATACATCCAGTTGTATTGCCTGCTAAAATATCAGTGTTATCGACTCATATCAGTTGCAAAATTGCAATCTTATGGTTTTAAATAACGCCAAAGCCTCTTATATCAACGAATTATCTTTAAAAGCTTAATCGATTTAAATCAATTAAATATATTTGCGGTTTTTATCTGATGTTTTACTCTACACACTGTTGGAATATTGTATATATTATTGCAGATATTTGATAATACAAGATAAATGCACATCATAATAATTCAGACACAATTAATTGCAATCGCATTTTCAGATCATTTTTTTGATCAACCGAAAAATTTATACAAATCGAAAATGTCTTTCATCTGTTTAAAGCATAAAAACAGATACTGCATATTCAATGGATATTAAAATTGTAAAAAGGATCTCTTGGTAGACTCAATCAAACATTTAATATTAATAATGAACACTATTTGATTTTTATTATTGAATCGTTGAAGTACCCGGTGTAAAATAACTATTTACCGAAGTGAAATAATATATTTTACGATGGCACATTGCAAATGCATATGGGATTCCTTTAATATGGGCCTTGTTCCAAAACATGTCCGACAATATATTTTCACAAAGTTGTAATGGCGTTGCGGATTTCGGGTGTGGTTTATCCGAGCTCGTTCCTAAATTAAAAAAGATAATCTTTTTCATATTTATTACGTTGCTCACTTCATATAATAAAACTCTCCTCAATGATATACTGTCTTTTCATTTTATTTCATTTGTTTGCGTGTGTGCACATATTTTTTATATTGAAATAAGTGTACTAGAAATACTAGTAAATAATACATAAATTAAGTATGTATTTTACCTACGTGTGATAGTAATGTCTATGCAAATATGAACAGTTTTACTATCATCATGATGGCAGAAGATAAACTGACTTGTTAATTGTGAGAAACGGAAATTGGTTACACAACATCTGCATTATGGCACTGTGTTTAATTATTATTCCCAAACAAATACGCGAATGACGTTGAAAAGTGTATAAAAATACACTCTTATCAGTTAAAAACTAAGCTCTTTATTCTCATATTTTGTGCGTGATTGTAATTACTTATAAATTATGTTCTTAGGCAACCGATCGTTGAATTCCGAAACGACAATCAAAACGGAGTCTACGACACCCGGGATAGGAAATGATGATCAAATGGATGGTGAAAAGAATGATAAGAAGAACAAGAGACAAAGGAGACAGAGGACACATTTTACATCACAACAATTACAGGAATTGGAAGCAACCTTTGCCAGGAATCGTTATCCCGATATGTCAACCAGGGAAGAGATAGCAATGTGGACCAACTTGACAGAAGCGCGAGTCAGGGTAAGATATAAATAACAATATTCCATATAAATACATTTGCCTGGTAAAAATACAGTACAGACATATTAATAACAATTTGAATAGATTTGATTTGTATAATATAAGTGTTTGTTCGTGACGGGTCACAAAGCCGGTATCTTTATTTTCTAAATCGGTACGACATTCATCGTATTCATCTTCTATTTTCACTTTGTTTTGTCGACATTAGTCTTGCCTTAATACCGGGATTAGCCGACGAATCATTTTCAACTCTCACAGATTCTCACAGATCAGACACACTGAAGAAAAAAACTTATTTCGGTTGCGACCAGACATGTTTTCATTTCAGGCGTTGAACTCCAACAAAGCTATTTTTGTAATGATCATACTTCAAAACTTTATATTGGCTTGGTAAAATAAGTACTATATTCTCTTTAATGACATTTATAATATTCTGAAGTACACTGTACATTGAAATGTGGTTTTTACCTGATTTGGTTAAATTATATCTCGAATATGTTATATTGATAATAAGTATATATGATCATGTTAGGTTAGGTTAGGTTATAATTTGAAAAGGTACTTTTAAGTACACCGAAATCTACTAATTACAATTTATATTATGGGATCTGATGAGGTTAGGATGAAAACTAATTGAAGCATTTTTGTTTTGATTTCTTTATTGTATATTCATTTACTGTAATTAATTATTAAGTGTGAGCCTACAGACATGGTCTCTTTACTAATTTTTACATGAGAATCATTATTTTGATACTTAAAATTACATTGAAAATTGAGAACAAATCTTTTTAAAAGGCATATATTCGATTTCTTTAGGTATCCTTTAGTTAGCTGAAAATCCAACTAAAAAAATATTTACACTACTAGTTTAGGAATACAAAATTTTCAAAATGGAAAAACGACTGTAAAAATGTTTTTCTGTCAATATCTACAATTTCATTTATTTAAACACATTATAATTACCTTTATCAATGGTACAGACAACAAAAGGTAATAAGTAAAATATCTTAATAAAAAAAATTTCCAGGTATGTAGAGTGGACGTATCGTAGATATTTTTATTTCTTATAAATTTTCCATAGCACTATTTTATCAACTATTGACAATTTTTTTATGGCAAATTTCATATGTACATATTTAAGAATTTTCAAATTTGTTAAGATCTATTCTTAGGTACGTTCGTTATTCAAAAAGTTTGGATAAATAATCATCATCATCATAAGCACTCCAGTTCAGTGATGAACCAAGGCTTCCGCACCAGCATCTTCCACTTAATGCTCCTCAAGTTATTAATTCCTAAACTCCTAACTACCTTATAGAACTCGTCCGCCCACCTTAGCCTAGGTCTACCCTGCCTTCTCTTACCCATAGGCTTGCTGGATAGTATTTCCGATACTATCCCTCCTGCTCTTTAACCCAACCTAATGTTAAAGCCCTAATAAACTGCACTACGTTCACGCTCTTATATAATGAGTAAATCTCATCGTTCCGTCTAATTCTAAATAGTCCCGGTGCCTCCTGAACAGGACCCAAGATCCTCCTAAGAATCTTCCGCTCGAACCTAAGTAGCCTATCCTCTTCAGTCTTGGTAATAACCCATGTTTCTGCACCGTAGGTTAGTACTGGCCTAATTAGCATAATAAAGTAAATTATCCTAATGAACAAATTTTCCCAGGAATGTAGAGTGGACTTGACCGTAGATACGTAGGATTATTTATTATAAATTTTCCATAGCACTATTTTATCCCAATGAAAGTCACATAACATAAAAATATCTCAAAATATGTATTGTTGATCTTTTGTGCTGATGTCGTTTCCTACAACTGCTGGGATATTTTTTGAATGAACTGTTAATATATATGGCAATATTGATATTGAGTTAACAGGGTGTGGTTTATTGTGATTGTTGGTTGGTTTATGATTTAGTGGGTGAGTGATTTGGTCGAGTGTGTTGTCCATCAGAGAGAGTGAGAGAGAGTGATCGTGGATGGCATCATTTATTCAGCTTCAGTTACTAATCCTGGCAGATTTATGCTCTTAATCATGGATGGATTATGGTGTAGAGCGCCGCGACGCCACGTCATCGCCAACGGAAGTCAAACTGCATACTATGTCTAATATTCTCTATACATACATACATACACTTCCCCATATATCCGGTGCCCTAAATATCTTCTTTTAGATATATTTCAATCAATCATGTTATTACTTTAAAATAACATTATCAGTATAAAATTTATTTTTAAAAAATAGATCCGATTTCTATGGAATATCTTAATTATATTTGTATTATCAGAGAGAATATTTTTTCATTACTAATGAATAATTTTTCTGTAAAATAATATTCACATACGTGTTTTTAAGATTAATCAGTTCTCATATGGACCAAACTAACTCTTTTTTATATGCTTATGTGATAAAGTTAGCTTAACTAAAAAAACCGGTGAATTTGTATCTTCATTAATTTATTTTATTATTGAGAGAAAAAAGTCGTCTGGGATACCAGAGAACCTACATCTCTGATGGAGCTTTCTTTCAGAGGGTTTTTATACACAACAACGTGTTAATTGTCTGTCGATGATCTTAACTATTACTAGTTACACAGGTCACCGACGTAATAATCGCCTCAGTATTTACCTTTCAATACAGGAAATCAGAGAAAACCTGGATCGAGACGATCGATCGGGATTTTATTAATATTATTCCCAATCTCCCAGTCGTAATAACCGATCAAATCAATTTAAAAATTCTTGACTTGAGTGGGATTCGAACCCATGTCCACAGTATTAGTAGCCTCGCGTCTTATATCCTGAGCTATCACGCTGGTATTATCTAATCGTATTGATAAACAAAAACATATTAATAATGTAATTAAATATTATTTAGCTGTGTACTTATTACTAACAATAAAAGTGAGAGATTCCTGCAGGAATTCCCTTAAAAATAATTTTCATTTCTTTCAATCAAATATACATATATCTAAAAGTTTGACTAATTATATATGTGTCTGCATTTTGAAGCTTTTTAAATTTTATCAAGTCAACTTTCTCCTTAGTTTAGAATTATATTTTTGAATCAGATAACCACCACAGACGTAATTGGAATTTTTACGTTAAGGAAATACACGTTTATATCAAAACATTCTACATATTTATCAATTATGCTTTTGAATAATGTAAAATATTTGCATAGTTTTTACTGTTGAATTGCATGTAATTCATAACCCTTGAACGCGTTTTTAAACATTTTTTTGCTGCAAGATCTGTTTATTGATAGTTTATTTAACTAAAAGAAAATTGTATTTAAAATGTAGCCAGATAGATATTTAATCAGTTTGTGTAAAAAAGTGATTATATGTTGTGAAAAAAATACAGCCCTTTTTCTACTCGAAGCGTATGCGTATTTCCATTCCAAAGACAAATAATTTACCGATACAAGCTGTTTTAACCATAACAATCTCAGTACTAGGACATTATTAATTAAAGTGCGAAATCATTGGAATAAAATATATTTTCTTTGTGGTACTTTGATATTATTCATTCCAGTATTTAGCATGTTTGTGGAAAGATTGATCGGGCTCAAAAGGCAAACGGTCATATACAGGGAACATTTATATGGAAAAAGAATTCCCAATTTTTCACGCTTCGTGTCAATGTACATGGCGTTGAAAATAACGGGTTTATCCAGCAATTTGGGTCGTCGACACCATGGAAAGGTTAATACCTGCAAACATTTTTGTCCCAAACTCGATGATCGATGCACTATTGGCCAAAACTGCATTTTACAACCTGCACAAGATATTTTTTTTTTGCAGCTCGCTCTACAAATAAATTGGTTTTTCCGATATCAATCATTCAACCATTTTGTTGACACATTGCATTCATCGTTTTATTTTTTGTAAATATATCAATAAATTTCATTACTAACATTCAACCTGAAAAACCAAGCACTCATAAATTACGATAAGTTTGGCCAAGAGGGTAAAAAAAAAAGTATTCAATTGGTCACAATTGAGTAGAGCACTGCATGGTTTAAATTTTTATCAAACATATTACTTAATTATTTGGTAAATGTATTATTCTATTTTAATTAACAACCCTATAAAAAATAATAACACTAAAATTTGCCTTGTAGTTTGTCCCGTGAATATAAATATTAGATGAATAACTATAGATGTATACCATTTTATATTTTGTTTAAATATAAAACAAAAGAATAAATTAAATAATTATTAAAAAAAAATATTGACAATTTTTTACTAAAAGACATGGCAAATTTCATATGTACATATTTAAACATTTCCAAATTAGTTAAGATATATTTTTTGATACGTTCGTTACTCAAAAAGTTTGAATAAATAATAATAAGTTTATTTATTTTAGTTAATTAATTACACCAAAAATATGCCAACCCTTTAAAATTAAATTTTAGTTTGAAATATTTTTTTTGGCTTTATCACAATTAATAAAAAAATGCTTTTCAAATTAATGTTAATGGGATTGCAATTTAAATCATTAAAAGTATAATTTTTCACTAACTGGTGTATTTTAATAAATTGCCAAAATAATTGAGTTTAAAAGTAGCATACAAAAATATTAATTCTAATTACGAATATTTATTAAAATATTCACAGAGTAATAAAAACATGCATTTGCCGCGGTTTCCTCGTTTGCTTTCAACTTTGTTTGGAACGATATTAAATTCAAATAAAGCCTTGCACTATGTTATGATTATAGTTATAATAATATTCAGGCTATAATGGCTAAAATAAAAATAAAAAAACTGTTTCATATAATAAAAAATATAATATCTAATATTTAAATAATATCAATATTACAGTGATAAATAGTTCCTTGCTGCATTATTTCAGTTACTTTACCAAATGTTTACCCATGATAGTATTTTGCAATTAGCACTCCCATCTGAGCACAGGTCTATCCATAATAAGCTCCCTTTTCTTCATACATACCTAGGTTGGATAATATCCACAAGGGTAGTTTAATCAAAGATCTATATTTCTGTTTATTTATTTGGTCATATTTGATAGCAGAATTAATATAATATGAATTGTAGCGTATTCCGTTTGTGGAATTAGTGTGAAATCAGCGGTTTTGATGTCACTTTAAAACCAATTACAAATGCAAATCCCATCCTCCGCCATCTTGAATAACTACAACTTAGGCATTCGAATTAGTATTCAACTTTAGTAACCATATTACACCTGAAATACCACGGAAAAGGTACTTGCATTAAATATTTACTTCACTTTTCGTCCATTCATACTTTATGATAAAAGGCGCTCCGTTTTCAATTTTTATCTGTATGTAAATTTCTACATGACTCATTTTGTCACATGTATATTTGATCAAATTAATCTCAGGTAATTGGCGAAGAAATATTTTATTACAATGAATGAAAAATGTGTCAATAATTGCCAAGAATTAACAACCACCAAATATGGAAGCGTGATTATGAAACATTTTTTAATAATTAAAAACATTTCTCAGGTGAGAATTTATCTGATATATGATGCAAATATTGACAGGCTTGTCTGCAGTAATGGACACGTGACATTGGAGTGTTTTTAAAGATAAAACAATACTTTATTGGGGCTATAAAATACGTAAAGAGATTATTATTAATATGGCTGAATCTGCAATATTGCTGAAGATAAATAATACCAATTAAAAATAGTTAATTTTGACTGATTTTAATGTAAATGAATCCATTACGTGTGCCACTTTCAATTCAATTTATTTTATAGGTCATCTTATCACTGTGTCAATAAAAATATCTTTATCATTCTCAAAGTCAACCTCTATACATAAAAATAATGACCGTTTCACTTAAAAATATTGATACAATTTGTCATTTCATTTCATATTAAAAAATAATCACTTTGAATATTCATTGAATTTAATAAAATGGCGTAAATTCCACCTGACCCTGACCAATTTTCGAATACTTTATTTAATATTTTTTACTGATTAAAGGCGTATATTAAATAATATATTAAATAACTAATTGAATTTGAAACTAGCATTACATATATTAAGAAATTTGAATTGATTTGGATGTTAAATTTAATGATTAAAAGTGGTTGATAAAAAATAAATCACGTAAATTTATTATTAGCATATTTTTCTAAAAATCTACGTTATTATAATACACAGGTATTAGGACCGTATTCAATATAATAGTATCATGAGAGTGTGTGCGTGTGGTGCGTATGCGTCTACACCAAACTACCAAGCTCTAGTCCATTCGTACACGCACCATCTAGCATGACTACTAACATATTTTTGTTTTGAATATGGTCCATAAAATGAGCTTATAATAATACTTACCTCCATACGCACGCCATACAGAGAGGCACCAAAGGTTTCGTGTGTCAGCCGCTTGAGGTGCTGCTTCTACCGCCTCGACGTCTCGCTAATTCAAATCATATTGCGTGGCCATGTTCGAACATAAGACGAAATATTGCATGGCACTTCTATAGATAAAAGTGCATTGGGTCCATACTTTTAAATATAATAATAATTCATAATAAAGTATTGTATTGTTGCTATTGTGGTATTCGGTCTATTAAAAGATTGTATGAACATTATGAAGAACATTTGTACATGGATTTTACTAAACAACTACAAATCCGCTACACCATTAAGTCAAAAATGTTATAAAATTTTAAATAAAATAATTTAGTTACACAGTGACGTCTACGTAGGAGGTCTCTTTTTTCGTTTTTCGGCATCACAATCTGTTCAGAAAGACAGATATAATAGTATTGTTGATAGATTGTTCAAACAGGTGACATACAGAGTACATATGACAAAGGTAATTACACTTGTTTGCAGTCAGATAACAAGACCCGTTGCCTACACTACGTTATTTTTTTTAGCCGTTTTACTCTTTGTGTACCACCAGCTCAACAGATAACCAACACACTATTCAAATAATAATGTTTTATTCGTTATGCTCTTACTTCAATCACATTTCAATTAAATGAATAATTTCATACGTGTTAATAAATCTCGATTGTTTCAAGAGTGAGTGTGAAAACTCATTTGGAAGTTATTTTCAGTATCTGTTATGTATGGACACGCGTCCCCTCAGCTCAGCGGGGTGTGTTTAATAAATGTACACCCCTTTGTATCGTTTTCTATTGTGTGTTTTTATATATATAATGTATTGTATAAACCACGTGTCTATTCCATTTATATTTATATTAAATTACCATCGCACCACAGTATATTATTCATGGACTTCCTATATTAACTGTCGTCCGATGCAGTAACGACTTGCCAATATATCCTTAAATATTTTCTATCAATAAATGAATACATTTAAAAAAATAGTGCGAATATAAGACTCAATTTATCAATATATTATCCTACGTATAGTTTAATTTTCTGTTGTATTTTTTAATTCTTACCATAGAAAGAGTACATATATTTACCTGACAACATTAATCTTAAATCATTTTTGTAATGATACCAGCGTAATAGCTCAGGGAATAAGAAGCGTGGCTAAAAATACTGTGGTCATGGGTTCAAATCCCACTCAAGCCAATTTTTTTTAAATTGATTTGGTCGGTTATTGCGACTGGGAGATCGGGAATAATATTAATAAAATCCCGATCGATCGTCTTGATACAAGTTTACTCTGATTTCCTGTATTGTAAGGTAAATACTGATGCGATTATTAAGTCGGTGACCTGTGTAACTAGTAATAGTTAAGATCATCGGCAGACAATTAACACGTTGTTGTGTATAAATAAATAAAAAATATGAACAATACTCTCGCAATTTGTGAATTAGTATTTTTATTTTATTAAAAAATATGTTTATTAATTAAAACTTTAGATTCAATAAAAAAACAAATAGGTCGTCGTTCAACAAAAATACTTAATATTTCTTCCCATATCGATTTTATTTATAAAACTATTATTTGAAATTTTGTTAAAAAAATACCACATTTTTTATCATACAGGTGTTAGGGCCGTATTCAATAAAATAGTGGAATGATAATGTGTGCGTGTAATAAATATGTTTATTATTTAAAAATCTTTAGATTAAATAAAAAACATAAAGGTCGTCCTTCAACAAAAAATATTTTTCAATTTTATATATAAAATTTGATTTGAAATTTTTTAGTTGATATCTCCTAGAATCGAATGCACCATGTGGTTATTTGTTTAACACAGTGTGAAATGATCTAGTATAAGATTTGGCACAGTATACAAAATGTGTGATTCGTATGCAAGTGGCATTATGATAGAGGCAATTTCACTGGTCAATGGTCAATGAATAACGATTTATAATATTGGGGCACCAAAGTGACTAAACACTATGGGAAAGTTGTCAATGTAACTAATACAATTATGCGGTGACGTCACGCTCTTTTGCACGACCCCTTAAACTACCAAACACCCCTCACTATCTAATATTGCTTATAAGCTGACATTTATTACTTAATTCCCACCATATTAACTCCGTTTGACCGATCACCAGTTTTAAATCAAAGACAATGATCCATTATAAATTAACAAACTACAATATCCAACAGCAATACCGACAAATTTTCAATAGATTGATTATTTCAATTATTTATTATTTAAAAATTATTATTATTGTTATTTATTTTTAAACAAAACAAGCTTCTATGATTGATAGAGCAGTACAGATAGGTCTAAGGCGCCATGGCAATCATACTCAAATTAGTCAAATGATACATAACAGAAAGTATTGTATTATATAAAAACAAGATAAGAAAATAAATAGAAAAATAACATACAAAAATAGAAAACAATACACAAAAAAAAATATATATATATTATATAAACAAATTATGTTTGGTATTTTCCAAATGTTGCCGTTTGCATTTTTTGAAAATTCTAACTATGAACCACCTTGTAGTCCAGTGGTTAGTGACGATTTTGTGAATGAGACTCTCGAGTTTGATCCGTAGTGGCGTAGACAAAAACGGTATTACTTAAGCTTGGGATTCCTAGGCGTTCGTCGCCGTAAACAAACACCGTAAAGACGGTAATAGAGTTGCTTTGCTGTACTTTTGATCGGTTTTTTGTTAATTGGTGCCTCGGCTGAGCCTCAGGCTCCAAAATCAACTAAAAAAAGACCGATCATAAGTGTTACGGTGTACGTTTATGGTGACGTATGCCTGTCAATCTATTACTTTAGACTATTAAGCATAGCGATTTAGATCTGAAAGAATCATTTCTGTGGAATGGCTTGGGAAACCACCTCTACTATATAGTCCCGTAAAGTCCAACAACTTATAAGGGAAGGGCGTCATTTAATTAGTTATTTTTTGAAAATACCGTAAAGAATAAATGAGATAAGGGTGATGTAATATTAAAGGATACAATACTTAATATTGTGTATATTCATATAGAACTAGAAATATAACATCGTATATTTTGCAATGTTTTGTAGAAGATATCGATTAGTTCAGTCAATGAAGACATATTGTTTCCGTTAGTGCAAGGGCTCAAAGTCGATAGAGTAGTTGTGTATTTTGTTGCAGTGAACAGAAGAAGTTGTGAAGGAAAAATAAGGACTCGTAGACGAAGGCCGAAGATAGAGTGCTTCGGGTAAAATATGGGCGTGACTTATCGAGCATTATGGGAGCAGTTTAGCAGGCGCAGATTTGTTTTTGTATCGAGATGCGACCGCTTCGATCTTGTGTTGTATAAGGGGGTGGGTTTATGGGGTTGGAATGGTCGGAAAGACGGAGGGTGGACGGGTAGGCCGCTTCTAGCACTATATGAGGATGTCGGAGCCAATCACTGACGTCGTTTATCTTCATTCCGGCTCCGCAATTAGACGGGCCGTTGCCTTCGAGCGCTCACCCTTATAGCTACAACATCCCTCCCCCATATAGTCATGGTTTCACCCTCCTAACGTAGTCATTCTCATAGACGCCGCCGCCGCCCCCGTCACGGACGACGCCTTCCAAAAGGAAAACTGATTTTTTGTACGCTCGTTATTGCATCGGTGCTCATTTATCATTCTTCTGCTGCCCGCCACCAATCTTAGCTTCCATCGTCCATAACCACCCCGGATGCATTCCAAAGTGAAAGTCTTACTTAATTATATTTTAGTGAAAATTAACTTCTAATTATATATTTCAATATAACATACATGATTTGATTCCTATCGAGTAAAATTAGTATAAAAAGTAGATCCAATATTAAAACTTTCAAGACAATACGCATAGCTTTTGCACACATATATTTTACTGTGAATGATTGTCAGCTAATATATTTTTTTTATTTTCACAGGTATGGTTCAAAAATCGAAGAGCTAAATGGCGAAAGCGTGAGAGAAATGCCATGAATGCAGCAGCTGCAGCAGCAGCAGACTTCAAAAATGGCTTCGGTTCCCAATTCAACGGACTGATGCAGCCTTTCCCCGATACGGACTCCCTTTATTCTTCATATTCTTACAATAATTGGGCGGCCAAAGTGCCGAGCCCTTTGGGAACGAAAACGTTCCCCTGGCCGGTGAATCCATTGACTTCTGTAGTACCCAGCAATCATCATCAAGGTTCCGTGAATTGCTTCAATGCGGCGTCTTCAGTCACCAGTATGGGAACTGCAGGCTCCATGCTTCCAGGCACCATGGGAGGAGGATCGGGATCAACAGCGCCTCCATGTCCTTACACTGCCCCTCCTAATCCTTATTCTGTATATCACCATAGAGCACCGGCCGAACCATGCTCGGCGATGTCTTCCAGCATAGCCAGTCTCAGGCTTAAAGCTAAGCAACATTCTTCGGGGTTCGTGTACTCTTCGACGAGTCCAGCGGGCAGAGCGGGATCCGCGGGCTTGTCGGCGTGTCAGTATGCTGGAGTCGGTGTCGGTTCAGATAGAACAGTCTGAGAAGAAGAAGAGGGGGCTAAGGCAATATTAGGGACAGGGGATGAAGACCGGAGCCCCCTCTCTGGAATAGAAGACCACAACGCCACACACGACACATGAACAAAGAGGTTCCTCGTGGCATTTATCAACATCTCTCCTTATCTGAAATACACACATACAAATACACTATCTTCCCAAACAAATAAATTTGGACAGAGCGACTGCTCGAGAATTTATTTATTTTTAATATGAGAAGTAAATATATTTCGGGACAATACATACGATTGATTGTAATGAAACGCTTAGTCTGTGCCAATTGAATGCCTGGACTGGGAACTCAAAAATTATACTTTTTAGTGGCTACTTGTAATTGACGCAGCATACTTTATTGTATGCCGTGACTTTTTTCAATAAAGCCTCACTCAAACATTATACTAATTCATTTTTGTGTTTCGCTACATGATTCACGGAAAAGTATGACAATCGTTTCGTTATAATTTGCGAGTTTACCGAGTTGATTGTCTAAATATTGAGATTAATACTTTTAGCATAAAGCAATATACAAACTATATTCACTGTATGAGTGCAATAGGTGTTTTCGTTTTATTTGAACGAACTGTGAAATTAATTAATATTTAGAATTATACCGACGAGATAACACTGTTTATTTTTTGTATTGTAAATTATGAAAGACATCGCTTTTTCGCTTTGAATCAACACAGAGCACTAATTTCATGTTTTGTATATAACAATGACGAACGAACAAAGATTTAAATGTCGTTTAGTTTATTTTTAGTTTTGTATAAAATAATCAAATCGAGGTTGTTCTATTTAGGAGGTAATTTATTTGATATAATCATAATTTTTAAATATTTTTCATAGAACGATGAATTATTTTAAATGTGACTCGATGCCAAAATGAAATTCAGCGCTGTGTTTGCTGAAGCTTTCAGTACCTCGAAGTGATCCAAAGATTGATTGATTGTTGTTAATTTCACCGATATGTTGTTGTGTATTGGTTTTTTTATATATATAAATTGTGAAATTAAAAGATATAACTAAATTGAAAATACTCTTGTTTTGATTTTGATGTTCGGGTGTCCGAATCGGACAGTCAATTGATTGATTGATTATTATTTGTATAGAGTGACCATTCGAAATTTCGTATTTGTATTGTAAATATATAAAAAATTTGAAATTCCAAACAATAAAAATTAGGTATCTACTTAATTATAAGTGTAAGTGGTTACTTTGGTATTCGGATATAGAATACCCGGTAACCTAAAATTTAATTATATTTAAATATAAATAAAAAAAACCTCATTCTGTGCATATCGTTTGTAACTCCATCGAATCGTCTAGTCACAATAAACCAAATTTAATCATTTAAAATTCTATTTTTTATTTATTATAATAAATAGTGTTCCCAATAAGAAGAGGTGGTAAGTATTTAAATTATTAATTCAAGAGCTCACAGATTGAATATCTTTTTGGCTTGGTTAAAAACTTGAAATTATCACAAACCTACTAATATAAAAAATGTTGACTTATCAATCTATACTAATTAAAAATGGTAGTCTTTTGTGTTGTTATATTGAAAAATATTATTAATGTAACATTAAGAAGTCATAAGAAGGAGCTTTTTGAGATATATGAGTATTTTTCGGTTTAAAAAATTTGAATGAAAGTTTTTCTAAAAAAAAGTGTATGAAAGAGGGAGGAAATGTGGGGAAATTGGATAGGCTAGGGCCATTTTGTCGTAAAATCCTTTGGCATCGCAGGAAACAACGCACAGAGACGACACCACCGTAATCAAATCACAATAAAAGCTCGCCTTGTCAATATTTACGCTCTTTCTCTCTCTCTCTCTGGCTCTGCTGGGGTTTTTTTCCAACTCGATCGTAAAAAACAGAGATGAGGGTTTTAAATTTAAATGAAAACCGAGGGTCCCGCACTCTCAATATGGCGACAATGGATACAATAATGGCCGGGGCGACGGAGATATTTTAGGTTTAGCGTTGCGCTCATTTGCCCAAATTTATTATGCCGCTTATAAAATAATCTAACCAATCGAACCACCCACAAATAAAGCCTCCTTTCCCACTTTTATTACACACTATACGAATACGATTTAATGGGTGAAATTAGGAAACAATCGGCCGTTTCCTTGTGGTGAGGCATGTATAAATAAAATTGTCACCAAAAATTTTTTGGTATATTATTAGTATCAAATCAATAAAGTAGTCATTGGCTAACTGCTTAAAAAATATAATTCAAATATAAATTATTGAATAATAAAAAAGTCGTAAATTTGCGCATATACCTAAATAGCAATTAGTAGATAAAAATCAATAATTATTGAAAAATTCAACAATAATTGACAAAATCATTAAGATGATTTTTAAGAACCATTATTGGAAATTTTGATTTTCATTCCGTTTTTGTTTGCAGTTCTTTTTGTCACCATTTGGTGATATACACATGAAATCAATAATTTATAGATTTCTTTATTATCATATGGAAATCGGCTTGTCATTAAGAGGCGCTATAAAATAATGTATAAATACACTATTTAACTGACGAGTGCTGCATTTTCATCACTGCGACTTGGGATCCCCCGTAATGCTCTAGTGGTACTGCAGTATGATACAACAATATAATATGTATTATATACAGGTTGAAATAACTGAGAATATTATAGGGGGGCGTATGGTTTCGCAAATATATAATATTTATATATAAATATATATATATATATATATATATATATATATATATATATATATATATATATAAATAATTATTATTTATGTATATACAAATAAGCTAATATCGTTTTACAAAAAATGTGCTGTAATATTTATAATGAAAAATATTTAAGTAATCGCAAAAATATTTTACAAACACAATTCAAGATTGTGGTCTGCCATTAGTTGTAGATTTTTTTGTACGTAATATTTAATATTACGTAAAAGTCTATCCAATGTAATTATTTATCATCCAGATTAGTGGAAATATATTTTTGGCATCTCATGACTGAATACATTATTCAAATGATGAATATTCTTATGTTTGTAGAGCACGTCCACAATATTAAATTTTCTTTACAAAGATTACAAATAAAGAAAATATAATATACTATGCGATCAAAGTGTCAATAAATTCGACAATTTTATGTATCTAAGTAATGAAAATGAGTATATATTTAGAAGATGGGGGAGCAAGTACGATAGTGTTTGGTATTGGGAACAAAATGTAGACAGAACAGTTATTTACAAAGTTTACGTCTTCTGTATGGTTCCAATAGTACAAAGTACAATGTGGAGGAAATGAAATGGCTAAGGGGACATTTCACATTACACTACACTATAGCAAGCAACCCTCCTCCCTGTCTTTTCTTTAACAAAATAAAACCTACAATGTATGTGCCGCCCTTATTCCAATCCGATTTTACACCTCCCATGTAAATAAAGACGCCTTCGCTATGCAACTCTGAGTGATTACAATTTAATACCCTCTACAAATGTATCAGAGAAAGTGTAAATTATGTTAGTCGTTAAAGATCCCCCTTGGAAATAGTAGCAAAAAAAGGACCATTACAGTTGACATAAAAAATCATTTGTATTGAAAGGTGACCATTAAAGTGATTTTTTCAGCATTGTTAATTTAACTATAAAACATACTAATTTTTAAATTATGAATTGGGTTATTTTTTATTGAAAAAATGCAATTAACATGAAGCAGCTTAAAAGTACTGTGAATTTCAATTATTTTCCCCGTTTTATAACTAAATATAAAATGTTCCAAAATAAAGAGTCTAATAGGAAATAACAATTGCCTAATTACTCTTATTGATCATTCTCTGTCATAACAATGTAAATTAAAAATAATAATTGTTAATATCTCTGGATATTTCTGTATTTAAATAGCAGAAAAAGAATGCCTTTAATTAGATTACCTCGGTATACACTTTACAATCCAAGAAATCACAGCAAATCCGGATCGAAATGATTGGAATTTTATATTAAGCCATTGAATATGGCCACACAAACGAGTGAAAAAAAAAAATTTTTATATTACAATATAAAACATCACATAAAGATACAATGACGAAACATTGAATAGTATTTTCATTATATTATTTACACGGTGAGATCAATCCGTCGTCGACATTGGGAAATATGGCAATTGATTTTGTAAACCAAATAGCGATTCTCTTCTTTCCGTTTTATTCTCTGATACTCTTTTTTGTTTGAAAATAAAAATGGGGGTTCGGGGTGAGTAAAAGACGAGGATGGAGCTGGTTGCAAATCGTAAAAAAGTCACGAACTCGCTTCAGAAAAATTGTGTTTTCTCTGGCACGGGGCGGTGGCCAAAAACCAATTACTTCAAGATTTGAAAAAATAATAGAATACGTATCCAGCTTTGTGTTTTTTTTACACTTAGGACACAAGATAAACATCTCATCGATGTTTTCTTATGATTGATTTTTCATACCGAGCCAAAGTATCGAGGAAGTTATTTAAATCTTCAAAACATCATATTATAATGTTCATAAATCAAGATTTTTTTATTAATTATAACAATCAATATTCACATAAAATTTAGTAAGCTCTAATAATAGGTAATATTCTAACTAAACTATCAGATGAATTACGCGCAAATTATGACACGCAGTTTCGAGTCCTGTTTCAAATGTTATATTAGAAAAAAATCACTACTCTTTAATTCACGCTACAGGTAAGTTTCATTTATTTTTACCAATAATAATATATATAGATTTATAAATCTAACTTTATTGATTTATCTTGTTATTGACTCAAAGCATTGGTTGCTTATGTATTAATTTTCAGTGTATTCATAATTTCTTGTTTTTTTATTATTAGATATACCATTGTACTTATTGAACATAATTCGATATTATTTTGTTTATATATGCGTATATAATGAAATGCTGTAAAATACATATGAATAAATAAATATTAAATTTTAGACATTTATAGATGTCTTTGATTGGTCACGTCGCAAAAATATAACACGAAGGCTCAAATCAAAGGCGATGACCAAAGGTTTATTTGATTTCCTGGATTGTATAGCCGTTATTAAGTACGTGGGTACCCAACCGTAAAACTAAAATAGATAAACCAACAGCTTAAATTCCAAATAAATTTATACAAAAACCAATTAATAATGTCAAAATATAATAAAAGATTAAGTATATATATATATATATATATATATATATATATATATATATATATATATATATATATATATATATATATATACATAGAAGAAAGATTTATATATTCTGTAGTCTAATTCATAAGTTTTTACATAGATTTATGAAATAAGCGATTAGTAAATAAATCAAGATTTACAAGCTTATTATATATATATATATATATATATATATATATATATATATATATATATATATTTAAATATATTTAGAAACAAAAATTTGAATGGTCGGATGCTTATATTTAATAACGTACTAAACGACGTACTATTTATTTGATAAACTACAGTAAAAATGAATGTGTATCAGAACTTAAACATGTAGAATTAATCCTCTGGGTTATATCGTAATAATGACTTTTTCCTTCATTATATATATATTTATATATATATATATATATATATATATATATATATATATATATATATATATATATATATATGTTTATATAAAATATATAATAATATCACCAGCCACATTTACGCATGTCTAATGTTCTCACGTTCACGTTCACGTTCTCTATAAGCAAACGTGATCAATAAAATGCAGTAGAACCACTTCTTAATTGATTGTACCTATATAAATAGAGCAATACTAGTAGTATAATAGTTAGTTGTATCACTTAAGCAATATTGTCGGTATACTAGTAGGAGGTAATCTTTTTAAGTAGGGCTCCTTTGGTTGGCGTGGGTAAATCCTTTAAGAGTCTTCGTGATCCAGCGCGATCCTTAACTCCTCGACCCGGTACTCTCTCACTTCCATACACCAGTCAGCCCACCTGGTGCCTAATAGACCATTTGCTTTATTTCAACAACACTATTCGTCTTATCAGACATGCCAAATTCTCTTCAGACCTTCAAATATTATTGAATAAATCGATTAAAAAAAAATAGTACAGCAGAATGAGTTGTTGAAACATGCTTTATAAGTTCACTATTCCGACCAAAATAACATTAGACATGTTAAATATTTTATTCGTAATTAAAAAATAATTGTATTTAATTATAAGGGCGTATAACGGGATACGTCCTTTTTTCCGTAAAATTCCTGAAATCTTGGTAGATTTTTTTTATTATTATCGCTAGATATACTATTATCAAATACAACACTTAATCATATAAAAATAGAAGGTCAGTTACTTAAAACAATAAGTTAGGTTATTCAAGATTTATCAGTTCATTTTCCTATAATCATATTTTAACATTTAATTTACTTTTCGAGTTACATAGCTACATATTTATATAGAAAGCTGAAAATTTCAGTATATACGCCCCTCAATTAATGTGTGTCTCTTTAATTCATTGCAAATCAGTATTTCACGTAAAAATTGTAACTAAGACCAAAACTTTTTTTATAAAAATAAAATTTTATGATTATGGAAATAATATTCTCCCCTTCTTATATTTTATTGTTTAAAAAGGTTCTTTACAAAAATATCAGAATGTTTTTGAATACAAACAACAATAATTATATAATAATATTAATATAATTTGGTCCACGTAAAATCTCAAATATGTGGATGCCCATGTTATAACTATTATGCTTCTTTTTTAGCAGTTTGCTGTGTTGGACAGATTCAAATCCTGCTGTCACAAACTGTATGTGTAATCTAATATTTAATATTATTGATCGCGTTGATTTCTTGGTGAAATTCCATAATTTAAAGAAATAAGTGTGTAATTTCCACTACATTTTTATTACAGTCTTAGCACTTCCGACTACCAACATGTAGTCATCTTCAGAGACTACAATATTTAATATGTATTTCTTATAATTATATCTATTATCTAATTAGATGGGTTTTAAAATTGCATAGTGTGTTTTAAAAACTATGTATTGCATTGTATAGTGTGGTTTATTTTAATTGTGCATAACGAGACCATTGTAACGAGCGTAACTGAGCCGCTAATTGTCCTGGGATAATCTGTCGATTGAAAAATAAAAACGCAGACAGGTTAAGTTGGATGTAAAAGCGGTTCAGAGCCACCTAATATTGAAAGCAAATCCGCGGCTAAATCCTTAAATCGCACCGATCCACCCACCTGGAAAACATCGAATCGAATCGCGATTCCCTCACAGCCACTTTTTTCTCTCGCCCGTTTTTTATTTCATTTTACTATTATTTTTTCAACACAAGGTCGTCCGTACGTTCTTCGTTCAATAAACGAATCCGAATTGATTACAACCATGGAAAAAAATATACCAACCTATTGAATAAATCACAAACGTGATCATTTTATTATAATAATCCCATTGTTTCATCCATCTATTATAACTGTATATTATTGTAGTCAAAAAATATACGGTAACTGACTCTTTAGATTCTTATACCCGTTGAAAACTCTAAAGATATTTTAAATTAATTGTTATGAAAATAACATCCAACATCTAGAAAAATACTAATATTAGATACTTGCAGCTATTTTAATTATTTAAATACCCAATCCTTTGAATGAGTTGAAAATTACATCAAATAAAAAACAAAAAAAAAACAAAATCTGTTTATTTAACTCACCATAATAATAAGAGCTAAATAGATTTATATATATTCAAAGAAATATTTTTCGATACCTCCTTTTGTTCCTACAGATTATACACATGCTTTATATTTTACATATTTGGTATTTTTTATGCATTGCTCTATAAGTAATAAGTACATAGTTTATTCTCCATAATGCTTTCAGTTTTCAAATGCTACTTACATCCGTTAATAGTTTTCTTTCAACTACGCAATTTAATCATATTGTAGTTAAAATATATTCCCCAAGCTGAACCTGAAAATTTAACCAATATTGCCAAATTATGTTAACATTAGTTAAATCATAGCATAGCACTTGTTTAGCTTATAAATATTTTGAAAAATGAAGATAAAAATCGCGTGTATGAAATAAACAGGTCTGCAGGTTATAATGTATGTATTTAATATTGGTGTTATGGAAGTACCCCAGGTATTGTAATGGTCAAACACCTGAGAGCATATTTTTTCAATACTGAATATATGCAGGGCTTAGCAATACCCGCTACGGTAATTTGTTTCATTCGGCAGCTTTCTCTGATTGTTTTCCATATTTATCGACCCTATATAGCCTTTCCACTCTTTATTATAAATGTCGTCGGATTACCATACCTGATAAATTATCACACCGCTACAATATTTTTTTTTTCCCCGGATCACCTTTGACATGGGAGCATACAAATAAATAAAATGCACCACATTGTGTTGAAGCTAAAATTAGAAAAAAATATAATATATTATATTCAACCCAAATAATATCTATTAGGTATTTCGAGATTCGGGTGACTGATAGTTGTGGAATTGTAATTTGTTTTCAATTCAATTGTTTGTGGATTTGAATATTTTTTAAAACATAAATAAGGTTTAATCATTATTATATACGCTAATGGAAGATATTTTATAATCATAAATTGGTTTATTAAATCCAGGAAATCAGGATGAGCTTTGATCAATATATATTTTTTTAATATATGTAATCTCCGATCTCTAGTTAATATTATTATTTTTCATTCCGAGCAGAATTTCAGGGTCAACCTTGAAATCCTGTTAGTATTAGGTATTTATTTTATCAAATATCATTATCTACACAATAACCGATAATTTTTTTTAGTAAATCTTCTAAGACTAAATAAAAAATTAAATTACAATTGTGTATGGAAAGTTACACGAATAAGATAATTTCAACGGGTTATTACATGAATAGGCATTCCTAGCGACCATTTTTTTAATTAATTTATTAATAATATTGACAATTGTATAATAAGGTTGACAAGGAATGAGAAAAAAATGCATAATTATAGGGTTAATATGACATTATTCAAATAATAAAGGAATAACACAAAGTATTAACAAAAAAAATATCTGCGAATATTTATAATTACAATTTTTTTTCTTAATAAACTATGAAGTCATAAGAATGATCGTTTTAATAGAGAAAATATGGATGTACATTCCAATATTCAGCATGCTTGGGTAATGTAATTGTTTCAGATTTGAATCTATAATGTGTTGAATTTAATTGAGTCGGCAATTAATTGTGTTTAAGAAACACGTGTATATAAACACGATAAGGATCAAGTTAGGTGGAATCGAATCGAGTGGATAAAAGAATCGACAGGGAAGGCAGTGACGTTATCAGGTATATACACCTGAATATGTAAGAATAGTATGGGTTAGGTACGTGTATGTGGGTCCAGGCTAAACGATCTGGGAAATCCCCTACCGCATTATTCCCATATACAACACGTGGAAGTGGCTTTTCCTTACTTACCTTGGGCCACTCTTCCTTGCTCGCTCGTATATCGAACCTAGTACTTCCACTACTTCACTATTTCAATACTACCACCTTACACAACTTGACTTTCAAATAAACATTTACGCCCGACGCGCATTTACCTTTTGCCGTTTTAAAATCTAGCTTTCGATGTCCGTCACGTGAGAAATATATAAAATAAATATATCACCATATGTCTTCAAGTAAAACCTAAGTATATATTGCATTCATGAAAAGTATGAAACCTATACCTTAAAAAAGTATACCTTAAGCATTCGTTCATTACTTGATATTTTATATTTTAGATAAATAAATATATATATATA
>JAGTTH010006736.1:0-66018 GCA_022606485.1 Agraylea sexmaculata | reverse complement strand
GATTTGACTGATTAATAAGAATATTATCCCATAAAACAAAAAAAAATATGTATAATGTGTTTCTCATAATAATTGGTGAGCTAAGCTTTACCTGTGTTTTTTATGGCTTATACTGAACAATTTCAATTACAAGCAGTGTGTGGATTTTCACAAAAGATAGCTTATTGACGCTTTGTTGAAAATATGATGAATTTCAGTTTATTTTATGTAAGAAGATCGCTTTGCAAAAGTCGGTCAGTTAATTATGAAGTGAGTGTTTACAGTTTTCTTAAACGCAAAGGCTTTGATGCACTTTCGTGATGGAAATTTAAACTCTTAGGAATGTTGTCTGATCAAAATAGCAACTTTGGACATAAATAGACTTAATTATCAGCATTCTTAGCTAAGAACTTTTCAGCAGGCCGGAAGGAGGTCATCTTGTTATTAATCTTAATTAATATTTCGCTTAATACAACTTGAGATTTGTCATACTTTTTTTTCAGCTTCAGCATATGCAAATTCATTTTATTTAATTTTGATTGAAAATTACTACAATATTTTTTTGGGTCCATAATACCTTAAAATAATATTATTTTATTAAATGAAATATAATGATAGAATCTTCCTTGTCGCCTGCATCGGAAGTTCTTCAGCCAAGGTTTCTACATGTTGTACTAAGGAAATACAATTACCGACAAACATTGGAACTAATTCTAACCGAATAGGGATATTCAACCATTTTTACATTTAAATAATAAAAAAATAACCAACAGCATTGAGAGAGCTACTTCGATTATAATTTAAACAAATTTTCTTATTATTTACTACTGATTATTGTTTAAAACCTCTGTCTTGGCAAAAAGGCTTATTTCACACAAACTAATTTATTTTCAGTTGCTAAGTAATTAATTATTTTGAAGCTTAAATATTACAGTTTAACGACAAATTGTTACTATCAATCAGCTTATATAAAGTGGACTTCATTATCTGAGAATATTTAAAAACTTATACTAAACTAAATAATAATGTAAAGTACATATTATAAATTTATTAATTAATTATTAGATTATTTATACTTGTGTGTTGTCCACCACACTCCTTATCATTATCATCTTCTCTGCCTTGTTTTATAATATCTATTTTAGATTTAGTATATTATTAAAACTCAGGATCAAACAGAAAAACAGTGCGGAAACCAAATAAATAAAGCTATTATATATATATATATATATATATATATATATATATATATATATATATATATATATATATATATATATATATATATATATGTATATATATATATATATATATATATCTAACGTGTCAGATTTTAGAGGCTACAGTGTTGCGGGTGGCCACAGCCCGCGTATGAAGTAGTAAAGACCATGTTTTAATATTTGAAAATTACGCACAACCCATAGAGAAGTTCATTGTTTATAATACTTGAAGCAAAAGTTACTTGTAATATTCGGTGTAAATCAATCGTTTTTTTTGCTGAATATTTTTTGAATAAAGGTCCTATTTTACATAATATTAAAGTCACCAAAATATGTGCTTCAATTTTCCACTAAATTTGCACTTAAAGATAATCTCGAAAAGTCTGCAGTTGACTTCATAACTGGGTCATATGCAAAAAGAGATTAGACATTCTTTTTCTCGAGCAGTTTTAATAAGTGCGTTTATATTTTATGTAGCAATAGTAAGATATCCTTTCAATAGATAATAAACCTATATAATAATAATTCCTGACCCAGTTCCAAGGGGCAGAAGGAAGGATTCTATATCAAAGAAAAAATAACCACGTCCGAAACATCCTTCTTCCCCGTCTGCGTTTCTTCAGCCCTTTCACCAAAGAACACGTGAATTATTATCAACTAGAAATGAAGTCTTATGCATTTTATTGTAACGCAAAAATAGCAGTTTTGTGGTATCTTTTTTTTAATATATTTTGGCAAGAGCGACTAGGTCAACGAGAATGTGCCTTAATAAATCATTATAACGGCCATAAAAATTTACAGCTAATAAAACACAAACTCATTCAATTATATTCTATAGACTTTTATAAACACACTATAATGAAAAATATTAATAACCATTCGGGTATTTTATAGGCATTTAATACATAGTATAGTGTTAATAAAAATGGGCGTATATTTTTCAATATACCTCTATATTAAATTCATAACCGAGTGTTTCATTCAAGAATCAAAAGAGATGGGCCGTAAAAGGTTGATCATATGAGAAATTCCTTTTCAAGGACACCATACACGTTGTCATAAAGGCATTACATTTAGACGGGTTTTTTTCAGGCTACGAGATGATGATGATAGTATATGGTAGGGGTTTTCAGGACCAACAACTTGATGACAGCCAAAGTAATTTTGTAGAAGGGTGTGTCGTCAAATAAATACATACGATATACGAGAAGGGAAAACGCACAATACATATTATGTAAAGAATCACAGTATTCTATATACTGAATATTTTTGTACAATAATTACGCTTCTCAAAAATGAAGTCGACAAATAAAATAATTATCATAAATTGCATTTTTAAGATTGCTCTAATGAAAACAATTTAGTTTGTTAATATTATTTTCTGAATTTTAAGCCTATCAGTTATAAAATATTTATTGGCTACGTCTATCGCATCTACGACTGTGCTACGACGCGCTACGACGAACTACGGAATCCCGGATTCATACCAAACATTTTTACTAAGTGTCAATGGATTAATAATCTTTTATTTAAATTTAATATCAGATTTAAGTGCCTGATTATGCATGCAGTTAGAAGATTCAAAATAATATGATTAATTTAAATATTTAACACATGGTGTCTACTACTAAAGACTATTCGTCTATATACTATAAGTCTATTCGTTGTGACATGCGACAATCAAAATATATCTTCATATTCATTAATTATTTATGTATAATCATTTTTACCATAAAAGGGACTATATTTTTAAAACAATACAAATATGTACGAGTTAAAATTTATTCTTATAATTATTTATTTATATACTCTTAATAATCGCTGCCATTGCCAAGTTCATTTTACTTTAAATATTATTTTTTTAGACACAACAATTAATTGTCTGTAGGTAATCTTAATTATTACTAATTACACAGGTCACCGACTTAATAATCAGTATTTACCTTACATTAAAGAAAATCAGAGTAAACCTGTATCAAGACGATCCATCGGTATTTTATTAATATTATTCCCACTCTCCCAGTCATAATAACCTAATTTTTTTATTTACTTAAGCAGGATTTGAACCCATAACTACAGTATTTGTAACCTCGCAAAATTATAATCAACTCGACATATTAATAAAAGTTACCTTATAATTTTTTTTTTTCATGATGATAATATATATTTTTCTCAAAGGAATTGCAGATTTTTTCAACATAAGCTCAATTGAACTAACGTATTTTCAAATTTCATAACTCAAAGCGGGCCTGAATGTAAATCCATGCTTTCATATCTGTAAAGTGCAACTAAATCCTTTACATTTGAAAGAATCTCGAGATTCAAATAAACTATTCAATGTATGGTTTATTTTCATATCGTGAAAATTTGTATATATAAAGAGGAAATTTGTACACAATATCGTTTATCATTTTTGACAATTGCGAGATCTAGATCTCTCTTTTGGATGTTGAATATATTTAAAATTGAATAAGGTGTCTCTTAACAATACAAATAGCACTCGATATGGAAATTAAACGAGCTGCTTTAACGCCTTCGATATTTTACTTTTAAATTATTACCAATGTTGACCTAATATATCACATGGAAAAACCTTTACTAAGCAATCCGAACACAAAAATATCGAATCATATCTTTGACCCAGGGATGGAAAAGTAAAGAAGATCAAAGCCTTACTGAAAGTTTCACCACATTCTTATATCTCTTCATCCCGACTATAAATAGGATACTTGTTTGTGATAATACAGACCCTGTTATCAATATAAAATATAAATATTATATAAGGTATCTTAAAATATGTACTTTCACCCACGATTTCCACTCCTCACTTCCATAATAGATAAAGGGAAGAAAGCTATTTTGGAAGGTTCCAGAATCTGGGTTAAGGGAATCACTTATCCGTAGTATTTCCTTAATAATATAAACCTCGAAAACCTACTCTTTAACATAAAAATAATCACATTATTGAATTTAAAAATCTATTATCAATTATTTTAATAGAAGTGATAAAATATTGTAACCACAAAATGTTTATTCTGTTTGAAATTCATTAAATGAAGAATTTTTAATGTGTGAGTTTTTCATGTTCACAAACCTTTTATAGAGAAAATTTACATATGGATGAAAATGTATGCAAAAACGTGCATTTTTATACATTATTCAAGATCCATCTGGAATATTTCCTTTAACAATTTATATCTATATATATATATATATATATATATATATATATATATATATATATATATATATATATACATTTCATAATTTAATCATAATAATTTTAATAAATTTAATATAATAAATCTACAATATCGAAAATAAAATTTATAAAACAAGGGAGAGGAAGATGATAAAAATATGGAGTGTGGAGGAAAACATACAAATACAAATAATTTGATACAAAATAAATAAATTTATAAAACCTGCTATACAATTTCTACTCACATTATTATTAGCCTTAGTTGGTTTAAAAATATCTATAAATCATTATATAAAAATAGTTTTTTATGAGTATTTAGTATTTTTTGAGGTTTTGGAGGCACTTTAAAATTTTTTTTAAACCAATTTGAGAGGATGAAATTTTATTTAAAAAAAATATTGTACGGCATATTTTGTTGAATATTCCATTTATAATCATGAAAAATAATGGGATTTCCCTGAAAACATGCACAAGCGCAACACAACAAACGATATTGATATCATAAGGGAGAAACTTTTTGGTTTTATAGTCTGTTTGACCCAAATTATGTAAAAAAAAAAAAGATTTTTTTATTCATTTTCATAGATATTCATTCTCAATAGTTCTTATTCTCAAAGTTATCCTCGGAAGGAAGACGACCTTTTTTCAGCATCCTGAAAGTTTGATAACCGCAAAGATTCGGTGACCTAATTTCTAGTTGCAATATCGATTTTTAATAATTAGGGTCCAACAACCATTAACCGAATAGATCCTATAAAATGTCCCTCGATAAAACTTCCAGCCGATATTAAACAGCCCTGGTCTTTGTTTCACTGTCTTTTGGACAAATTACAAGGATTATATAGAATCACTTTCACATTCCTTAATTAAATACACCAATCAAGCAATGTTTTAAGTTTTTTTTACCCAATAGCTAAAATTATACATTAATTAAACTATATTCATTTATGCAATGGTGTATTTAATAATTAAGCTAATAAATAATGAGACCTAGTCCAAGTGGGTGTAATTAAATGATTTGACGTATTCGAGCTCTGCAAAGATTATTTTATTATTTAATTTCAACTCTCTGATATTTACACAAAACATTATATGATAACATCTACACTTTTCATACATCAATCATATTATTCATGAGACAAAACTTGAAACTTGAATGCAAATTTCAAAAACATTCCTTTTATTATATCAATATAATTATATTATAAGATTGTTGTGTTAATATCCGATAATTTAAATAGAATAATACCATATAATACAAATTTAAGTCGCGCAGTGCTCTAAAATTGTGAGCAATTGAAAACCTATTTTTTCATTATTAAACCTATGGGTTTCAGGGCCATTCTTTACTTTTTTAAGTTAATTGAATTTAAAAATATGGATGGATGTTTTGTTTGTCTCTAATGAGAGTGAATAAACCATAACAATAAATATATCTTATTATCACATTTTTCATTATAAAAAAATCATATTAATTGATCATATAGTGTCTGATTTTTATTTACGATATTGCTACACACATTTAAAAAATAAAATGTTAAATTAGCCTGAAAAAAGCAAATTATTGTGCATTTTTTATATAATATTGTGTTGTGTGTGCTTGATAAAAATCCAATGCTTAAAAATGTGTGTGTGTGTTGAAAGTTTTAATAACCAAACTATAAAGCTTTTAATATTTGAAGAGCTTCGCTACATTTGCTTCGAGTGAAAAACAAACATGGATTAAAAGCCGATAACAAAATATGGACTTGCGGTTGAGTATATATACATTATATTTGCTTATATTATTTATTTATATATTTATTAAAAATCAATATTTTGGCTTTGCAGCCCCACTAATCAACCTGTTTTGCAATGCTAAAATAATTAATTTGATTCGAAACCCAATCGATTTAATTAAATGTTTTGTTGGCATTTGAATTATTCATAGAGGGTTTCTCTGTTCTTAGAATATTGTAGCAGTTGTGTATTAAATTTCATTTTTTTATAACTTTCAGTCCGATCCTGGCAATAGCTGAATATAAACAAGTGGAATATCTCGATGGTAGTCTAGTTCCAGTTTGTCTGACTCAAGCCGATGACTTTTGGCCTTATTTCTACTTCTTGATGACAATTTCCCTGTTCTTCATCGTTCCGTTCCTCGTTTTGCTAGTTCTGTATACAATAATAGCTAAGAATCTTATATCAGCCGCTTCAAAAGTCGTCATGAACAAATATTTAGATGGTTACAACCTTCGAGCCAGGAGACAGGTGGTTCTTATGCTTGGAACTGTGGTGTTTAGCTTCTTTATATGTTTAATGCCTTTCAAAGTACTCACTTTGTGGATTATCATAGTTCCCGATGAAACGATTCACAAGCTTGGCATCGAGAAATATTACAACATACTCTACTTTAGCCGCACTATGCTGTACTTAAACTCGGCTGTTAATCCCATTCTCTATAATCTGATGTCTTCGAAGTTCAGAGACGGATTTTTACTGGTGTGCTGTTTGAAAAAGAAGCACGAATTCAAGGCTTACAGGCGGAACAGAGCGGACACTTTGAAAAATACATCAACTTCATACACGACAAGCAGTTCCACGTGTCGAAAGAGCAGCAGTTTGAGAAGTATCATCTATAAGAAGTACAGCTTGGAACAAAACGGAAATAATCCAGAAAGTCCACAAAGAAGGACGAGTGTGGACAGCGAAAGCCTCGACGAAGAAGTCCAGTTGGACGAAGTTGAAACTAGCCAAAAGTTGCAGGCCACAAAAAGAATTCTGCGCACAGTGTTCGTCTTCAAAATGATTCCTAAAACATTGGACGACGATAAGCCAAACAAAATCAACATCATAGACGATGTGATTGAAGAAGAAGCCGAAATCACGTCTGAAGACCAGTCTAAATATTCCAGAGACAGATGTGAAGTTTGAACTATTTTAAATTATTTCCACGAACGCTTTTGTGATACACTTTTAATTGTGATATATTTTTTAATCGGTTTTGTGTACGCTAGTGAATTTCGCTTTGTATCTTGTGAAGACCATTATATAAGGATGGACTTGAACTCATATTAATATTTTAGGGTGGAAAGGTATCGCAAAAATTTAAAAAAAATCATGCTTTTGAATTGATTTCGGGCCGACAACTGTTTCTTTGAAGTCTGTGTTTTAAATACTTTTTTATTAATAATAATATTATGAATTATTTTTACGATAACCTACCACCCTTTATATATAGATCAAGTCTTTCATTTATGTTACTTATAAATATAAATAAATATATCTATTAATTGAGAGTATTTCATTTATTAATATAATTACTTTACAGACATGTGAGAAAGGTAATTTCTCTCCAATATAATATACGCTTCTTCCTTTTTTTCAACAGCTAGTATTTAAATTATATCGTTTCAATTTTGTAATATTTTTTTTCGTATATTTTCAGCCCTATCCTGGGAGTTGCTTCATACCAATACGAGGAATACTTCGATGGTTCAATGGTTCCTGTTTGTTTAACCCAAGCAGACACTTTTTGGCCAGCCCTTTTCTTCATCACGACAATATCTGTTTTCTTCATCATACCACTGGCGATATTGATGATATTGTATACGATAATTGCCAAAAACCTCATGGAAAACCCCGGAATCATAACTCAAAACAACAAACACAACACAGTATCGGGCCATAGTGTGCTGAGATATCGGAAACAAGTAGTTATGATGCTTGGGACTGTGGTTCTTTCATTTTTCATCTGTTTGTTGCCCTTTAGAGCCCTCACTTTATGGATTATAATAGTTCCTCCGGAGACTTTAATGTCGTTGGGAGTGGAAGGCTATTACATCCTCTTATACTTCTGCAGGATAATGCTTTATCTAAACTCTGCAGTCAATCCCATCTTGTATAATCTCATGTCTACGAAATTCAGGGACGGGTTTCTCAAGTTACTCCATTTGAATAGATTCAAGAGGCTGCAGAGATTCCACAAGGGGGATAATATCCACAGAAAAGACACATTCAACACCACGACGTCTACAAATTATTCCAGCAGCCAAAATACTTCAGATTCTTTCTGGAGACGCTACAGCAGCAGCAAGCATGGATGCCAGAAATCACCGCAGAAAGGTAGGAATAATTCCCAGAGTGGTGATTATTCCAGAAGATCCAGCTGCAGGGTGAGTGAGATTGTCGGAGTACAGAACAACAGGAGGAACAGTATGAGGTTCGTCAGCGATGTGATACTAATACCGAAAGAGGATAAGGTCAATAATACAGCCAGGAATGCGGCTTTGGAGAGTTATTTAGAGAAGTCGCACGAAGAGGCAGAGCCTCACGAGGAGACGAGTAACTGTCAAACAAATAAAACGAAGATTGCAGAAGAGGAGGAAGATGTTAAAGATGCGATTATTGTGGAGCATGTTGGAGACAACACCACTCACTTTGTCAGAGTTCCGTTGATCATTTCAAAACCAACTCAATGGGGAAGACTTACGTCGAACATTACGGAAAAGAAAGTTTTGTATAAATGCCGACAGTCAATTTTTAACGTTTTGTTATTAAACTTTTCACATTCATATTTTATAACTGGACCAAGTATTTCAAAATAGTACATAACGAGCGAAACTGATCTAAACGTCACAAAACCAAAATGGTTCTAATGGACTTTTGCCATTCGTTATATTGGAAAAAATCACATGAATCTGTAAGCTTATGGGTTTATTTAAAATTAGATAAGATCACGGGTTCTTAACCCTGTGGAGCCAATTTTTGTATCCGACAATAGTGTGTGCGTGCGGTGCGTATGCGTGTACACCAATACTACGAAGCTCTAATCTATACATATATAAATATAAATATACGACTCACTAGCGCACTCTTATATTTCACTATTATTTTGAATAGGACCGTATGATGAAGTATGACAACTGTTTGTATAAATATCAAGATGGCGGACCAAGCCGACGAGTCTGTAAATGTCAGTTAGTCTGAATTCTCACATAGAGATGAACATCGCTCTTCATTATTGTAGTTTGTTTCAACATTGTTAATCATCTTGATTACATGTTTGTCTCAGTCAAACTCATCTGCTTGGTCCGCCATCTTGATATTTATACATCCAGCGTAACTTCCACTCAGCCCCTTAATTGGAAATTAATATTTTTTCAAATGAATAAACCATATTTTAAATGGTTAATATTACAAAATTGCACAATATTTTCACGTGATTTTCAAAATATTCAATTCAGTTTAAATTTGCGCTTGGCTAAAAGTTTGCTATTTAATTTACAAACATAACAAAGATTAATCAACGTAACATACTTTCAAAATATAAACACAATTCAAAAGGAGTGAAAGATCAAGTAAAATTTAATTATATTTAAAAAAATTGTATTGTTTTGTGTAATTGCATTCATTCCTTGTATAATATTATTAATAATTTATAATTAACTTAGTAAAAAATAATAATTTATCTTTGTCATTCCTAACAAATTCTAATACTCAAATATATTAATATAAAATAAAAATATCAAATACATGGTATTGAGTAGAAATATTATATCTTTATAATAAATGTTTAGAAAATGTATTTTTAAAATGAATGTGATAAATAAATATTGTGTAAGTTTTTTATAACATAATTAGTATATTATATTATATAGAAATAACATAAGAACTAAAGGTTCTGCGTCCAAATGTTAACAAAATAAATATAACGTAAATGTTGTACCTAATATTAAATATTTATATATTTGTCTATAATACCAAAGAGCAGTAATAATAAATGTGTTTTATATAAACAGCGGTGTTTTAATATATATTGTTTTAAATGAGGGGATGTTAAAATCATCAGCTAATTAAAGGAGAGGAATTAAAAGGATTTAATCCGATTAAAGGGAAGCTTTAAATTAATTCAACAGGATAAAATCGTTGATTTGTTATACGTGCATAAAATGTCATCTTCAATTTTAATAATAATCCTTTTTTGTTTTCTTTAAAAGTTTCCCCCAAATCAGATGTGATTGTTGTCTCGCGTATTAACCCAGTTTTCTTTGGGCTTTTCAGTTTAACTCTTAAATTAGCCATCTTCAGAAAAGGAAGCTTCAACATCATATAGAATATCTTGTTTGTCGGTGGATTCTTGTACACTTTCCAGAAAATATATTAAAAAAATGTATATGCTTGTAGACTTGGAAGAAATTATTATTATGTACTATCCAATTAGAGCCACTTTAATAAATTTAAAACAGTCAATTTTTATTGATAAAAATAGATTTTCAATTTCATACATAATTATTTGTAACCGGTGCATGCTTTTTTTAACATTCGCCGCAAGACTTTTTTACTAATCACTTATTAATTTAAAGTAAAATATATTCACAATGTAGCCAGATAGTTACTTATTAAGTTTTTCATTATAATTTTAAGTAGTTATTGATTGAAAAAAAAATTACAGCCGTGTTTGTATGTTAGATTCCATAGTCAAATTGCACAACAATGCACCTGTAGCTATAATTTAACTCTTTAGTTACGTAGCTAAATATTTTAGGAAACCGTTCAATAACAAGCCAAGAGTAAGTATATATTTATATAATTTTACTTATTAAGATATTTGTTTTATTTGCGACGAATTTCAATTACATTATCAAATAATTTAAAGTATATTTATTTTATTTGTAGAAGATAAAAATATTCCGGTTATTACAATAATTGGTGGTATCCTTCATGGTTTTGCATTGTGACCAATCAGATCCATTCGCGGTGAATTGAGAATTAGGAGGCCTATTGTAATAAGAAATGAAATAAAACCAATGAAAATATTATAATAAAAAAAAAATACAAAGAGTTTATGTATCGTGTTTAAAATTTTGTAAAACAAATAGAAACTACTCATTAAAATATTGATGTATAGTTTAGAAAATGTATGTTTAATTACATAATCTATTGTATGAGTGTACAAGCGTCCAGATTCATTTAATCCAGCTTCCTGGTTTCTTTGGCATCCAAGACGAATCGCATTTTGAAACATAACAGGTAAAAATCGTCCATGGGGATAATCTATTTGAAATTGTCTCCCCTAAGAGACATCCATTCATTTCACTCGAAGAATACGGAAAACAGATTTGTATATTGTGATAAATCTGTGGTTTATTAATAAATCAGAACGTGTTAAAATGTTTTCTCAGGCGAACTTCAAGGATATAATGTTTCATGACACGCCATCTTTTCGATGCATTAACTCATTCTAAATATACATACATTCGGAGTCTTAAATAATAATACAAATAATTGTGTAGAAAAATGTGTAGCTTCTTTGATTTGCATATGAAACAAGTAAATTACAAAAGTTGTTCCTGTCAAACCACTGACCTACATTTTGATAACAAAGAAAAACAATTTCCCCAAAATAAAATGAAAGCCCTGGTGTGTAAAAATAATATTATATTACAATCACAAACTGTCTTTTCAAAAGTTTGTAATAGAATAATATTTTATTCAATTGTTTTAAGAAACAGTTCAGTCAAGATTTATCTTTTTATTATGTTATATATTTTTTAAAACTAATAACATAGATGCTTTTAAAACACCCGACAGGTATTTATGAAATTAATATGTCACCAAACTCACCTATTTCTTAATATAATGCATCCAGAAGCCAAATTTCATCTCCACACAATGAACTACTCAATTAATTGATTAATATTTCTTCCAATATCTACTGAGAAGCTATTAAAAGGCAATCTTCGAAGAGATTTAACCTGAATCTTATAAGACAAAATCCAACGGCTTCAATAATATTCTAACAGAATTAACTGTCAATTATTAAAATATAAAGCCAAGTAACAAATAAAATGTATGATTTAGATAATCTGATTTTAGAATCTAAATAAAAAAAGAGCAATATTAAAAAAATTCATATACCCGTTAAAAACAATTCAATATTCGAATATGTTGAAGTCTCCGTAATAATATTTTACTATATTTTAACCAATTTTATTGATAATATTATAGAATACCCTCAGTTCGATAATATATCCGGTGTTATATTGTAACGAATGGAATAAAAAACTCATAAATTGATTATAAATGTATTAATTAACATGCTATCATATTTATTCTACGGGTAATATTTAGTATTTATGCGGTCGAAGTGGGTTCTCGGGATCAAAGAGCTTGGGATCGTCCAGAAATTCTTTGGCCTTAGTGTAAGTGCCCATCAAGCCGACCGACTGTGCCCTCTTGATCTCTGTCTCTACTTTAAGCTGCTGTTTCTCGCAAAGCCTGGTGATGTGTCTGGGGTAGACTCTTCCGGTGTAAGAGCTTTGGAACTGAGACAGCAACTGCACATTCTTGTAGTCTGGAGTTATGTTATACTTGCACAATATACATGTGGCTTTTTCTTTCTCAAACGGGTTCGGCATGTTGAATATGGGAGCGTCTGGACTAGTTTTTTCTTTGATTTCTTTCAATAAATCATTATTGGTTTTGTGTGTATTATCAGATGATATAGAGAATGATCTATCGGTGCCCACTAAAATGTTAATAACACAAGATGAACACAAATATTTTAAATAATTTTATGCCTAGTTTACCTCTGTAGAATATAGCTGGATTCAAGGACACGAGTCTTCTCAAACACAGAGACATTTTCACTTGCGTTTGTAGGTTATGTTATAAGTCGACTGACAGCTTAGTGTTGCCACATTTAAGAAAAAGCATTATGATATTCTATCTTAATATTCTAATTGTTTCTAATAATATTCAAGTGTTTTTGTATTTTTATTTTATCATCCCACTATCTTACAGTTACTTATATATTTTAAAAATATATTTAACAATCCATAATAAGTTCCAGTGTTGTCAGTGCTTTTAACTGTCAGATTATCAAAACACTACACATTTCGGTTGTACGAAGATAAATTGAAAAACTATTAATGAAAATCAATTTCCACAGATAACAAAACGCCACAGATTGATTGGCTTTTTGAAATTTTATTCACAAAATCTAGCGCAAATGAATTGTGCAAATTTATGACGTCAACGTTCACATAAATGATTTTTACTGGTGAATATGAAATATGTATTAATAATTCATTATTTTATACGCTTTCTTAATTTATATGTAGACGCTTTATTTTTTATTAGAATATTGGATTCATTGAAAATGAAAGGTTTTATTCAATGTTTATTCGTAAACTTCTATATTCGGATTTTTCACCATTTTCTACATTAAAAAGGTGCAAACTTTATTTTCCGCTCTTCATTTAAAAATTTGTATATTTTATTGATAAATATTTGGCATTAGAATTATGATAAGATGTTTAGTTGAATAAAATTGTCTAGTTTCCGTGTTGCTCATCACTTTTTGCATTTAAATGATAGTGTGACCGTGAATTAATTTTAAAAAAATGTAACGCATTATTAAACATGTTTATTTTGTATTCGGATATTTTATCTCGTTTTAGTAAATAATGTAAGCAATTTTAATCCTCGTGTTTATTTAGAAATCATCAAACTAAATTACATATTCATTATTGTTTTTACCTTGTATTTTTTTTTAATACTATAATTATATTATCTTTTTGAATTTACCAGTTGTCTTCAACCGAAATCAATCATTTTTTTAGAGCAATGGCCCGCCGAAATGTTTACAGTTATATCCTAATTCAGACTTTTTTACAGTGCAATGAGAAAAACAGTAAAATCTCAAACTTTTCAATATAATTTTTATTTTTAAATAACTAGAATATTTGGATCATTTTTAAAAGTGTCAATAAATTCTATAAAATATGCTTATTTATTCCTCCTTTTAAATATTTTAACTTAAATTAAGGGCGGTTTTTTCCCCATGTTTGATTAATTTATGATAGATTTAGTAAATACATCACGTAGCTTAGTAGTATATATAATAAATAATAGCCAGACCTAATCCAAGTTTAATAACATTTCAGCCTCAATTTGAAATATTATACATCTTCTTTATTGTTTTACTATTAACTATTTTTTCCTCTGTTTCTGGTCCAAATGTCGAAATTTAAGTATGCCCAGAAAGACAATATCTCTAATCACACCTGTTTGCGGTAGAATACTTCCTCTATGAGTCTATTGTTTTTTAATATTTGTTTGCTGTTTTTTATTTATTCTTCGTCTTCATTTTTTATTTTGTAAATCATCATAACGCATTAGATTATCTGTAAAGTTACGATGATTGTAAATGAATAAGTGGGTATGATGAAGTGCTTTGACTTATTCGAGATGTGCACCGATTTGCTTTATAATATTTTATTATTTATTTACACAAAACATTATATTACATATATCTAAAGTTATCATACTTATTATACTCATGAGACAAACTATAAATTTGAATGCGAATTTCAAAAAAAAAATTAAATCAGCGTTATAGCTCAGGGAATAAGACACATGGCTGCTAATAATGTGGTCGTGAGTTCAAATTCCACTAAAGTCAAGAATTTTTAAATTGATTTGATCGGTTATTACGACTGGGAGATCGGGAATAATATTAATAAAATCCCGATCGATCGTCTTGATCCAGGTTTACTCTGATTTCCTGTATTGTAAGGTAAATACTGATCATTAAGTCGGTGACTAGTAATAGTTCCCTGTGTTTATGAAGAGCGTGCACAAATTTTTATATCATTTAACTATTTTTTACATTGTTCCTCTTTTTCTCTTTTATTGTTATATTTCTTTTTTTTGTAATTTGTATTTTTTTCTAAATGACGAGTGCTGCATTATCATCGCGGTGACTTGGGATCCCCCGTAATGCTGTAGTGGTACTGCAGTATGATGTAGTAATTATATGTAAATAAATAAATAAATAGTGAAGATCACCGACAGACAATTAATTAATAAGTTATTGTGTCTAAAAAAGACTCCTCGGGGCGTAAATAAATAAATAAATATTATTCTGTTGATATCCTAAAACTCAAATAGATTAATTTCTATTTAACTATTACATTAATTTCTTTTAATCCAGAAAATCAGTAATCAGTAAACCTGTATCAAGACGCTCGAATGGAATTTTATTAATATTATTCCCGATTGAATATTTTTTTATTCAATCCATAATAAAGGTCACATATTCCCGTGTTTTTTCTTATTATTATTATCAATTATTATGAAATGATGGACACCCTATCATAGTAGAGAGCACGTAAAATGTCTCGTGGCGGTCGACCAGTATCGTAGTCCCTTTCACTCCAGCAACATTAAATTCCATTGGGTTACAACATCGATTTATTTAATTTTAAATACGTGTGTTAAAAATAGTTCACGTAAATAATAAAATTAAAATTCATAGATAAGTAATCTTTATTTGAATTAAATTGTTTTAGAATATTCAGCAGAAAAAATGAACGACAAGGCTAAAGTATTACTTGGAGGAATCGAAGGGTGAGTTTTATTTAATTATATTTTAATAATAACACGCTTTGTTTACAAACAAGTTTCGATACACTTTCTAAAATATAAACTGGTTTTTTTTTCAAATTGTAAAATAATACGATCGAGCATAATACACGCTAATTAGAAGACGGAAATAGCTTCTGTATGTACATTTGTGGAATTTTCGCCAAAATAAAATAAATTCGTCAAGCAATAAAAATCTCCTTATCGATTTTATTGCTTGATAAGATAATGACAATTTGAATAAATTAGATGCGATTGAATCAAATTGGTCTTTGTTGTTATTTAAACACTGTTTTTTTTTTTGTTTTTTCATTTACATTTTTTTATTATCAGAAAAGTCGAGTTCATAATATTTATGACCTTATCATTTTCATTACCTGCGTTCGTAAAATAATAATATTTTTCATGAGCGTTTATACGGTGAAAAAATATTATTATTCAATGAAAAACCATTGATTATTACATGTTATTTTTCTATTTCGGAATAATATGAAACGAAAGCGGCTTATTACTATTAGAGGAATATAAGTACGGGGTGGACTTGAAGTAACTAAAAAAATAACAAAAAATGTAATATTCAATGAAAAACCATCGATTATTTAATATAATGTTTTGATGTATTGCTATATTTTTATATTTCGGAATAATAAGAAACGACAGCGGCTTATTACTATTAGTGGGGAAAAAATACAAGATAGACTTGAAGTAACTAAACTTTAATATTTAAGGAAAAACCATTGATTATTTTTTTTTTTAATTTCGGATTAATATGAAATGACAGCGGATTATTACTATTAGAGGAAAAGAATTACTAAATAAATAACAATTTTTTTTTTATTACTTATTAAAAATATTTAATGATTTTGGAATCGAGTTTTGGCCACCATTTTGGAATCGGCTGTTTCTGTGAAGTACTCAGTAGTGACTGTAGCGTGTGTATTGTGTCTGTTAAATACTTTAGGAATGAAGCAATATTTTTAATTGTTAATTAATAATAAAAAAATATATTTTGGGTACTTATGTTTGCGATATCACCCTCTAAATTATTCATAGTTAATTCAAGTCAAATTGTATATAAATTTTAAAATGTAAAATTGAAATAAAACTATTCCAGTTACTATAATTTTTTGATGATTTAATATTATTAATTCCACCTTGAGAGTGTTTGACACAAATCCCGAAAATAATTTCATCATAGGGTCACGAAAGATAAATGTCCTCCCATTTCAACACTTGATAAAATTATTATAAACACTGTGTGTTACAAAACGTTTCAATTTTTTGATTACAGCGGAGCGACCCATTCAAAATTATGCATCTATTCGGGCGACGGAAAAGAGTTGGCTTCGGTCCCGGGTCCCGGAACAAACCACTGGGCGTTGGGAGTGACAGAGTGTGCGAAGAGAATCGCTGACATGGTTGAAAAGGGGAAATCGATTGCGAATATAGATGAAACTACACCGCTGGACGTTTTGGTAAGTTTGTAATCGTTTTCCTATTCGACGTTATCAAATGCAATTATTGAATTGTTTTCAGGGTCTGTCTTTATCTGGTTGTGAAGAAGAAGTTAGTAATAAAAAACTAGCGGACGCTGTGCATCAAGCTTCGAAACATATTGCAAAATCACTGCTCGTTTGTTCAGACACGGCCGGAAGTGTCGCAACAGCCGCTCCGGAAGGAGGAATGGTTATAATCTGCGGTATACATTTTTAATAATATTATCTTCTGTGACGTTTAGACTTGTAATAACATTTATAGGCATCAGTTTATTTCTTCTTCCTACTACTAAATATATCGACGCTGAGAAGGAAAAAGTATCTAAGCGACAATTTTGTCAATATTGAGTTATATACACCACTGGAATTGCCTTTTTTTTCTGCATCGAATGGTCGAACTGTTGGACTTATCCGATATTTTTTACTGTTGTGAAGAAACAATAATTGTTATTAATATCATCATACAATAAATAGGTGGTTTTATTATGTTTCAAGTTGAAAAGGAATCATTTTAATATCTACAATAGGAGTATAGTTATGATTTTTATTGTCTAAAAAATAACTTTAAACAGCTCAACTATAAAGTTGTCCTAATGTCGCTTAGGAATTTTTTCCCTTCCAGCGTCGATATGTATTTTTTAATCAATTGTTTGAGTGGCGAAAAATCTAATCTCGTCGTTATCCATGAACAATTAATAGATTTTTTTTGATCTCGCAGCTCACATTGTCTGGCTCTTATCACACGTCGATTCATATTCATATTATATTTAGAGAATGAAGCCTTATCTCTACTCGTGTGTTATTATTTATTGGAAAAAGGCATCGATTGTGTTGTCGTTCGGAAATACAGTTAAATTATTATTTTAAACAGGAACTGGCTCGAACACCCTCATTTGCAATCCCGACGGTTCACATTACAGATGCGGAGGTTGGGGACACATGCTCGGTGATGAAGGCAGTGGTATGATATAATTATTATACAAATAAAGCTTCATTATGTATAATTGATTATTATTTTATCGATAGCTTATTGGATATCTCACAGAGCTATAAAGATAGTGTTTGACGACCATGATAATTTTGAAAAACCTCCGTTTCCAACACACTACGTTTGGAATGCCATCAAGAAACATTTCGACATTGAAACCAGAAACGATCTTCTATCACATTGTTACAGAACATTTCAGAAATCAGAGTTTGCAGGTATAAAAAATTTATTAAATTTATTTAGTCTGTCGGTGATCTTAACTATTATTAGTTATACAGGTCACCGACTTAATAATCGCCAATCAGAGTAAACATGGATCAAAACGATCGATCGGGATTTTATTAATATTATTCCCGATCTCCCAGTCGTAATAAACAATTACATTATTTTTTTTTACTTTTAGCGACACGTCTTATTGGATATTTTGTTAAAATGCATTAAAATTATTCCAGGATTGTGCAAATACATTTCAATCGGTGCTCAGGAAGGAAATCCCCTCTGCAAATATCTATTTAAAGAAGCCGGATCGCTGACGGCGAGGACAATATTGGCCCTTGTGCCGAAAATAGATCCAAAACTATACACCGATGAACCCCTCAAGATAATTTGTGTCGGATCCGTGTGGATCAGCTGGGAGTTCATCAAGCCGGGCTTAATCTCCACTCTCGAAGAGCACAAATTAAACTTTGACATCAAATTCCTCAGACTGAACACCTCGACTGCCCTCGGAGCTATTTACTTGGCCGCCGATCATATTAAATTCGACTTTGAAAAAGACAGCGAGAAAAACTACTACGTTTTACACACTTACGCCGGAAAGAGTTTATTCGGATCGTCGGAAATTATTACAAACAATTGTAACCATAAGTTGACAGTTAACGGATCTTAACATTATTTTATATCATTTGCTAATTAGATCTGCACTAAGCTTAAAAATGCACCGTGTGTCGAATGTAATTAAATGAGATTATTTAAGAATAATATAATTTTATGCCGAGAGCATTATTTTATCTACCTCTTCGCGATGAATATGTTTCTGATTGAGAAAAAACTACTTAGATGTAAATATTTAATAAATAATGCAAATTTTAAATATTTTTAATTAAAATATGAGTTGTTTCTAATGCCGATAATTGTATTTGGAAAAAAATTCAGTATCAGTATAATCTTTTTATTAGATCACATTCTAAAAACGCTTCACATTGATATACATACAAGGGACTATATAAAAAAAAATACTACTTATTTTAAAACGACTATAAATGTGTGTGTGGGGGGAACAAACTCAATTGAAATAATACTTAAAACAAGTAAAATTACATGTTGATTAATATATTTGGTAATTATGTTAACACAACTAAGTCTACACGGTAAATAAATGTGTAAAAATAAAACCATTAAATAAGGCATTCATTGTAGACAAATCATTCAACAATATTCGCAGTGATGATATTTTTTATTAACAAAAAAATTGATTTTTTTTTTTTTTTAGTATTAGGATAAATCATAGTCAATCATAGGAGAGGCAATTGAATTGCTTCTTAAGGCAAAGTTCATGACTACAAATTATGATTTATTATAAAATGCAATGTCTTCTGATGATAACTCTTAAAACTATTATTTACAAATGTGTCCTTCAGATCTTTTATCAACAATTTTCAACAGTCTTTTGTTGATCGGTTGAGCTCTCAATTTGTTCATTTTCGTGGTATCCATTTGTGAGACCGTTTGAAGTTAAATCATTTAATTGGGTAACTTTAGTTTCCATATCACTGATCAAAGTCACAGATTCACAAAAATGCACGCTACTCGACCTCCGCTTCATTTTTATCAGGGGTGATTTTGAAGGAGTGTCTGATTCCATAGCTTCAACCTCGCCGTTCACCGAATGAGCGTCTCCATTGCACATGCTGTCATCATTACTCTCTTTACATGAATCGAGGGACTTTGTTCCGTTGATCAGCATTAGATCGTCCTCGATCGAGTCCTTTTGGGCAGGCACTTCTTTACAGTAATTTTCGATGAGATCTATCGGAATGGCTGGTTTTACTTTCCTCGTATATTTTCTTTTAACACGTACAACTGACAATTCCGACCCATTCTCTGATTTCCGAACACGTCCTTTCTTATTACTCCCATCGTCGTTATCTTTAACGTCAGCTTCATCTGTATCAGTTTCACCGATCCCGTTGGATAATTGTATTTCTGATTTTAACGACCGTCGACCTTTCACTGAATTTTCCGATTCCGTCTTAATTTTTGACACCGGTATTCCATTTATTGTTTTTCTACGATATTTCCGTTTGGTCTTTTTTTGAAGTTTCTTTGGTGGCGGTTCATCCTATAATTATATAAATACAAAATATAATAGTGAAAATAGAATCTACTTTATTTATTAAAATATTTTTAAGCAATCAGCCGACCAAATTAAAATCCGTACACACAAAAAAGGAGTTTTGAATAATAATTTAAATACAAAACTAACCGGTTTAACTTTGGCACCCATATATCCAGCACAGCGCGGTGCACCGCAAAGACAACTTTTCTTCACATCTCCCGCACATGACAGATTGTAGTTGAAAGTTAACTCTTCATCCTGAATAAATAAAAAATTTCATTTAACAATTTAAGCATCGCCGATTAAATATAAAATAACAAAAACACATACCGCGGTTATATCCCTTAAAGAAAATAAGCCAACACGAACGTCTCCATTCACAGTCCATTTTTGGGTTTCACAGTTTGGTTCACAGGAATGATTCATAAACCTAAAAAAAATTATTACATTTAAAATGATTTGATTTTATTTAAAATAACAAATTTAAAAAAAATACCTGGCTACGTTTCCTTTAGGCCCAGCATCGATCATTCTATCTTTATCCAGAGTCAAAAAATAGTAGTTTTCATCCCTCATTTCTTCTTTTCTACTCATTCTTCTTTGGAATTCGGCTAAATCAATGACTTCACCAACATACTCGATTATGAAATCACCTATTAAAAATATTTATAATATTAAATTTATATTGATTGTAAATAAAATGATGAATAAGTAAGTACCTTTTTTAATTTCGACCAATGTTTTTAATCCCCAACCTCGTTCAGAAGTTCGACTTGGTGCTAAAAGTGGATAGATTCGTTTTTCAAAAGCCTGATTACAGCATCTTGTTCCGGCAGCGCACACATTTGGTGAACATTCTGTTAGCAACATTCTAAAAATATTTTATAGTTAGTATGCAATACATTTTTTCATATTGGAATTTAATGTGTAACCTATTCAAGCAATCTGAATCTGGAGAACAAGGATTTTCGGTATTGGGATCGCAATCACACTTGGAAGCTGCAGCATCAGAATTCATTGATTTACAAAGTGCAACAGCTCCACCGACAGCTCTATTAACTTTTAATTTAATATATTGTGGAGGAAGTAAACTCCCCAAAAACTCTCCTTCCGACCATTTTGCCTTTAAATCTGTAATATTAAAATTATTAAGAGATTTTTTTCTTATCACAATAATACAATTAATATTTCATACCTTTGATAATGTTGAAAGCTACCTGAGCTTGTTTAACCGCCAACACAAACGATTGATCCAAAGAACTTTTTTTACTTGATGCTTGTCCTGAATCACCTATAAACATAAAAAAATGTTAAGCCACAAATGAAATTAAATATGTACTCGATTATAACTACCTTCTTGATATGGGAATACCCTTCCTCCGCTAACCCAATAATAATCGTAACCGCCGAAGAATCTCACTGCGAATTGCCCCATCGAGTGAGGTAGAGAAGCAATATTTGGAGGAATATCCGAAGGATGGAGTACCAACGCTGGCCACCATCTGTAGTGGCCAAACTTTACCCACACGATTTCCCCGTATAAAGGTAAACGACCAGTTTCACAATCTTCACAGATGTAACCGCCTAAAATTATTTATCCATTAGTTATAAATATCTGTAATATAAATTGTAGGTAATTTTACCATCAGGAAGAGGAACATTGAGACACTCCGCATGGAAAGATGTAGGACATGTTTCGCAACAAACCAAAGTCCCTCCTTTGGCACAGATAAAACACCACGCTGTATTTACATGATATGGAACTTTTCCCATCCTAAAATAATTATTAGTTAAAAAAAATATTTATTTACAAATTATCGATAAATAAAATATACAAACTTGTATGTGATATGTCTCGGGCAGATAATATGCGAGGTACTTAATAATGTTGTTCCGGCGGGAATGCATTGAGTAAACGTGTGATAAGTGGCAGGACAACGAACACACCTCGCCAACTTCTCACCCAAGAATCTAGTCTTGGAACCTTTCGGATCGTCACAAACACACGTGTGGCAAACGTGTCTGGGACAAAACAGTGTTTCCATACTGCTGCCCACTTTTTTATTCTTCCTCGAAATAGAGGCACTTGCATTATATTTTGTTTGCGGCCACGCTTTTAAACAATCCAAGTGATAATACTTACAGCAATGTGTAATACTACACCGCTGTCTTTCTTCCATTTTGGATTTGGGGCTGACTAAAGAATTGCAAACAAAACACAAAGGTGTCTCATACGTTTGACAATTATAGCATTTAAAATCACTGTTTTTATCATCTTTTTTATCATTCGAAATTCCCTCTAATGAAGATACGGATATGTTGTCTAATTCTTGGCATGCATTGTCTAACAATTCTTGCATTTTAAGCACTGCTTGGGCTTCGAATTCGGTTTCGTCAACAATAATATGCTCGGGCAATGGATCAACTTCTTGATTTTTGTCATCAGAAGAGAGTTCATTGTCTTCGGCTTCGGATGTATTCAATTTAAGTGAATTTCGTTTACCTCCTCTCTTTTTACCTTTCTTTTGTGTGTTTTCCTCGTCGGTCGGTTGTGATTGTTTTATAATGCAATCTAAATGATATTTACCACCACAAGGACCTTTGCATTTTAACACTTTGTATGGAGCTTCACATATGTCACATAACTTGTCTTTGGGCAATCCTTTGAATATATTAGGTTTAGGAAGTGATAACGACAACATATATTTATCTTCAGAAATTTCATTCTCCTGTAGAGGTTCTTCAATAAATTCTGTCATGGCAACATTCTTTTCAGTTGATTTTTTTGCTTTTTCCATCTTATTTGACTTACTGTCAATAGAGCTCGACTTAGAATCAATAGTTTCATCATCGGATGTATCATCGTTTTCACAAAAATATGATTTGATGGTCTTCTTACGAAGTTCTTTAGTAGATGGTGTGGTTGGCTCGATATCAGTAGAATTTTTAGCTTGCCGTTGTCTCTTCTGTTTTGTTTTTTCTTCAGACTCTTCATTGTCTATATCCTCATCCATCCCTCTGATTGCACAAAAATCATCCATTTCTTTGACTTCATTTGCTTTAAATCCTTCTTCGTATTGCCATGTTTTGTATAAAAATTGCATTATTTCATCTTCCGTTAAATCAGGATATTGGTCTTCTACACTCTCTTTTTGAAGCTCGACAAAGTTTTGAAAATCAGGATCATTATACTTTGAATTTGATTTTGCTACTTTTGGTGGAGCTTTGCTTTCAAGAGTGTTATCAGAATTGTCTGACTTAAACTCGGTTATATCAGTTTCAGTGGAGGAACAAACATTTTTAGTATTAGTCTCGGATTCTCTTTTACGTAAAACTCTTTTAGGGACATTAAATTCTTCAGTCTTTTCTTCATTTGTATTTTGTGCAGTTGAATTGTCATTTGATGAAAGATCAGTCATTTCTATGTCTTCAATCTCACTCTTCCCAATATCGTTCGTATCTGAAGAAGAATCATTGTCAGATTTCTTTTTCTTGAGGGGTGGTGATTCTTTGTCATGGGGCAATGAGTTTAAATCTTCTGAAGATTTGGAAATCCGACTTCTTTTTTTCGCTTTTTTTTCTTGTGTATTTTTCTTTGGTTTACTGGTGTCTTTGAAATCACTTTCATCATCGACAGTAAACTCAGCATTCTTCTCTTGCTCGCTTAGATTCTTAGCTTTCAGCAACCATCTTTCCATGTGCGTTTGTTTCTTGACTTCTTTTTTTATAAGAAAATCAGGTGGTGCTTTAAGTATGCTTGTGTTTGGAATAGATGTTTCACTCTCATCTACACTTGATTCATTAAACAAACTGTCGAATAATGATTCACTCATAGATCCATTTAAAGCAGGAGGTTTTTCCACTTTCACTTTACGCGACGACTTGTAAATGATAGGCGAAGTAAGGAACATAGAATTGAAAAATTCTTCTCTAGTATCCAAGGGTCTGCGCAGTAACATTTCCGCCTCACTCACTGCAGACAGCCAGCGAGATTTTTGATTACCAGGAACAGAAAAAGCTTTATAATATTTGGGGTCTTTTTTCTTTGTCTAAAACAAATAATAAAATAGTCAATACGGAATAATTATTAATATTTTCACATTAGTACCTCAGGTGATAATTCTATTCTAATTTTATTGTAATCATCGAGTCCTGTAAACAGCATTATATAAGGTAGAGAGAGCCAGCTACGTCGACCAGAATCAGCAAAAAAGGTCAAGTGTAAAGCATCAAATTGATTACCGCCTCGTCCGACAACTAAAACACAATATATTTTATTATAAATCTACAGAATAAAACATTTTTTCACATATATTAATATCCAGTACCTTTTCTTTTCACAAATAAAGAGGTATTTGGATCTCTGGTGACAAGACCTGGCCAAAATGGATATGTTCCGACTCTGGCCCATACTAAATCACCAAGTTTAAATTTGCACATTGACTCCTGTTCCAAGGTAGCGCTGTCTAATACCAAAGGCACATCTTCCGGTTCTTTTTTAATCAAATCGGGTGAAAATTCTTTAGGTTCACTGTCTTCACTGCTTTTTTGTGGCGTGTTGAGTATCGGTTGAGACTTGCGTCGTTTAGGTGTATAAACTTTTTTGACTAATTTCAGATCGAATTCGCTTTCTTCATCAGTTTTACTGGGCGAAAACATATTTCTCAATAAACTTCCAGTCTCTTCATTATCAGGCTCCTTATTTTGTATAAGATCTTTTTTGACATACACTTTCCCCGTTGACTTATTACTAGAACTGTTCCATTCGGTCAAATCTTCATTAGATCCATTCATTGAAAGCATCCGGAGAGCTTTTAATTTGTTTTTGTTTGGGGAACGGCCATTTTTAACAGCACTAGGGGGTGATTTGATTGGTGATTTTTTGGGAGATTTGGATGGTGTAGTTTTAATTGATAATTTTCCATTGAAGAATAATAAATCAGTCGGGTAAAAGTCATCTGTGGTTTTTTGTTTTCTGGCTCGCCCATACCGGCTTGTGTTTCCATTCGGACTAGACTCTTTAGATGTACTTTTGGGGGATAATTCAGCATCGTCAGAAAGGACACCATTAATTTCTTTATCAATCGGAAACGAATCATCCACAATATCTTCTTTTAAGACATCCGTCGATGTTTCAGTGATAAAGTTTTCATGTAAGGATGTCATATTTGATAATTTTTCTTCTTATTGTCTTGTATCTGAAAATTATAGTCAGGATATAAAAAAAATTAATAGGAATCTGTGATAAAATAAAGTGCAAATATTTTTAACCCGAAATGATTGCCAACCTTACAAATCGAAGAAGTTTCATTATAGACAATACTGGGAACAACAAATTTCATAATAATTTGATATACAGGTAAATTTCAAAAAAAGCAACTCTTTCATTAGAAAATGCTAGAGGAAAATCGACAATTAAGGCGATACATACTAATTCCAATGTTAAAGATTATTGGCAGTCTTATGATATTTTAAAAGGATTCAAAAATCAATTATTTAAATGGAGTTTAATTATAGATAACTTCTGCCTAGATTTATAAGAACATTGAATCAACATTAACACTTTATTAAGATTACACGCAAATGTGGATTCAAAATGTAAGAACTAAAGATTTCATTCATATTCCATTGCAATACAAAGAAAAAATTAATTGTATTGGCTATTACTACTGTGAGATTGGGAATATTTTTAAATTACCAGTCGATCGTCTCTAACCAGGTTAACTCTCATTTCCTAGATTATAATATAAATACCGAGGCAGTTATTAAGTCGAGCAAAGCCGCCCTGTCAAGCGTTGTAAAAGAACACCAACACGGTACAAGTATACATTGTTTTGCGCCGGTTTTCTATTTCAAGAGAAACAGGCGCAAAATGAACAAAAATGTAATGGACAATACAAGGTTAGGTTCAGTGTCAAAAGATATGAATTAGATTGTGTGCATTTAGTTAATATTATCCACTTCTACTAAACTATAAATCCAGGCAGAAGTTTACACAAACACCGTTTTTAAAATTGATTTCGGATTCAGATATGACCACTAATAATTTTAACGGATTTATTATTTAATAGAAGGATTGCTTTCTTTGAATGATTGTTTTTTGAATTTGCCAATTATGAAGATATTTTCAATCGGCTTAAAACATTGTTTACCTGTAGACATTTTGGACGGCATGAACACTGTTCGATTTGCATCAATTAATTAAAAGGAGTGCTTACTTAGTTTGACATAATTGTATACAGTCGTAAATATTATCCAGTACTGACAAATCAATCAGTAAACATCCTTTGAGAAGTGTGAACCGTTCCCAATAAACAATGTTAACTGTCAGACTCGTGCCTTATCTGGAAGCAACAAGCCGCAGCCATGACTGAACTATTTTTGGTAATCATTCATTATTTGTATTTGTACAAACTATTAAAGTAGAACTTGATAATGTGAAAAAAGAGAGTAAAAACAGGCAGGGGAATAAGATTATTGGGTTGTATACAAGTGGGTGGTGTGGACAAGTAGAGGATTGCTAACTAGTGTTGTAGTATTTCAGGAAATACTAATGAATATAGTACCTGTCCTGGTCATGCTGTACTCTGTACTCCTGGCCAGAGTCCTGTCTCGTGTCTCCTGTTCTCCTGTTCTCCCGTTTCTCCTGTTTCTCCCGTTTCTCCCGTTTCTCCCGTTTCTCCTGTTTTCCTGATTCTCGTAATTCTCCTTTATTCTGTCCGCGCCCCTCGCTGTCCACAGTTTATCCCGCCAAGCAGCGCTGTCACTACGAGTCAGCCGAGACACGAACCATCCGCATTAATACATATTCAATGTGCTACATTTCATCCGCCATTTTATCTGCATTTCTTCACACAAACCACCAAATTAAATTACAAACAATCCAATCAATAATAAACCAACAATCACACTTCAACGGTGTACAGAAAAAACACTGATGAATATTTAATTTTCACCTGAAAAAAACGCCACCAATCAATCAAATTAAAAAACTCACCAACGGTTATCACAAAATTTGATTACAAGTTCAAATTAAATTATTATTCTGTACTTTTCCAAATAAATAATTATCCTTTTTTAAGTTTCACAATTATTACATTCATTAGTAGTTTGCTAATTTTTAAAAAGGAACAAAAGAAATCCGAAGACTTTATCAATTTTAAAGTTATTGTAAGAAACATGAAGCTACATATTTATATTTTTGTTTGTTTATTGATAATCTCGTTTTTAAAATGAGGAGATAATAATTTTTCTCAAAATTAAACCCAATTCGTTAAATTGAATCAAATAATAATTTGTTTTCATTATTATATCGTGGATTATTTTACTTAACATGACGTTAAACAAGTCATTTTTAAATAGGAAGATTGTGAATGAGATAAAAAACTAATACATTCATGATAGTCGTATTCTAACACAATTAAAATGATAAATCACTAAGTTTTTATTTCATTAATAAAATATAATGTAAGTACCCACTGTTTTGTATGACCTTGGTTGTTCAATTATAAGAATATGAATTTAATCCGCATTTAGCATTTACAATTGTTCAATTTAATTACTTTAACAAAACTTATTCATCATTTGTATACAAAATTCACAATTTCCAGTTGATTGAAAATACTCGGCAAATTGACAGCTTCTGTAACGATTCATAGATGTCCGTACTGTTGTTGCACACTCGTCGCAGTAAAAATATGTTAAAATTTAACTTTTGTTCAATACAAAGCGTGTTTTATTAATAAATCTTTGATTAATAATGTTTCATTTAAGATTTCAAACAAGATGGCTTGATTGGATTTTGTGAAAAGTCAATATTCGCTTAGTTTACCATGTGCACTTAATTTGTGTGTGAAAATTTTCACTCACTCGCTGATATAAATTTTGATTCATAAACATTTGACTTTTTCATATGAACGAGGTTCCTTTTCAAAAAAGTACATTTATAAAACGCATTATATAAAAAATACGAAAATACAAATCTATGCACCTTGTTAAAACAATAATCGTATAAGTTAAGTTAATTGTAATCAATAATAAATGCATTCAACTGCAGTTAATATAATATATATAATATTTTAAATTTATTATTTCATAGTCTTTAATAGACTACACTAACAATCTGTAAAAAATGGAGAATGAGAGCAATTAAAAATACAATGGGTAAAATGAATAATAATAAGTAAGTTTTTCTTACTCACTTTTGGGAAAATTTACTTCATTTTGTATGAATATATTTTTTATTAAATTGGACTAATTTCTTCAAATGGAGAAAACGACTTCTCTCAGTTTCATTAGAAGAAAATTCTTTAATTATGAAGAATAATCACGAAATATTAAAGAAGCATCTCTAAGTATTTACTTATTTGTATTCATATCACAAAATGTTGTACTATCGATAAAATGTTTTATCATTTATTATTAATTTTACCACCCAAATTTTCTAGAGCAAATGTTTTGACATTTGCTCTAGAAATTGTTCAGACATTACCCGAAGGCAACCAACGGACGTGATTGGTCACACCGCAAGACTATAATATCAAATTATTTTTTTATTTTATTTTATTATATTATACCTTTTACGAGAATATTTACAAAATTAATAGCTAAATTTAGAAAATATAACTTGAGTACCTAAATTGTAAAACTAAATACATAATATAACATATAAGATTTCTAACTAAATACATAAAATAAGATTAAATATTAAAATTTCTCTACAAACATAAGAAAAAGAGTGTAGGTTCTGATAAATAAAAGTCAATGAAACAATTTTTTCAATAAATCATTTGTAGATACACCTGATTAAAATTAAGCAGGAACTTATCTATATTTATTACATGAGTGTGTAGAGAAAATGTCAAAAATTACACAACTTGCTGTAAATAATGATATCATTATTTTAGTAATGGATTTATTAAATATGCATATCCATAATATAATTTTGTGGTGAATAATTGAGCATTCGTGAATATTAATTATCTTTAAATGGCAATAGTCTAATTGATAAGCGTTGTCACAATATTTACAATTAATAAATTGGTGTTGATTTTTTCATATTTTTCACACAACATTCGTAACATTGCAAAGTTATTGAGGTGACCTTTGTCGACCTTGAATAAACGAGGTAATTGATCGGTGCCAGGTACAACTTGGCTGAATATAGGGCAATAACTTCAATACCATGTATTTTAATACTCTATAGAGGCCTGACAACCCAGGGTGGATCCCACAGATGCTTTAAATCAATATAAACATTACATGCAAAGGTTTTCCATACAATATTATATGAAAAACTACACTATTTCAATACAGAAACCAGTTTCAAAATGTGTCAATTTGCGAATTATTAATATCTCTACACAAATTATCTCCCAGTATTTTTTATCATATGGCAACACAACTTTTAAATAATTTATTATGTAGTTTGAAAGTTGTACTATGTATGTATGTATATTTGATTAAATAAAATGGCAACACTACAAAACTCAATTAGACACCTTGTAATAAAATAAGTTATGAAATCCACTCATTAGAGTAATTCAATAGATCAAAAATACAGCAAATTTTTGAGTTACGTATCTCGCTGTTGTGTGCACTAGAATTTCTAATATTTTCACCCGTTGACAGTTCGTTGCGAACGGATTCAATCGTCATGGGTCTAAATTCCGCTCAAGTATTTTTTTTTAAATTGATTTGATAGGTTATTACGACTGGATGATCGGGAATAATATTGATAAAATCTCGATCAAGATCGTCTTGATCCAGGTTTACTCTGATCTCCTGTATTGTAAGGTAAATACTGATTATTAAGTCGGTGACCTGTGTAACTAGTAATAATTAAGGTCATCTTAAAATAAATAATCTTATGAATGGCCGTGATTGGTTTCATGATATCACCAATCGCAACCATTTTCAGCCATACGCTTATATAAAATAAAAAAATAAAAATATGCCCTTTACACACAGAGATAAATAATTAAACCAATCAGAGAAGTTTCATTTGAGATGTGTAACTGTTTTCTCTTATTTAATTTAAAAAAAGATATAAAGAATGCCTTAATATGAAGAGGTATTTATTTTGTTTGTCGCATGTGACTAAAGTCATTTGAAAAACTTCATTATTTGTTAATTATTTTATAATCCCTCCAAACTTCATTATTTGTTTTATTTCAATCCGTGTATAAAAACCAACACCACGTGTTAAATATTTTAAATAATAAAATTATTTTCAATCCTCCAATTGCATATACAACCTTTCTTAAATCGAACTTATATATATTATTCCAATACGATCTTTAAAAAAAACATACTAACGGGAGGCCTAAGATTTTTTTCGTATAAAAAAAATATAATAATAAAATAATTTATCCTTCTATTAATATTTACAATAAACAAGTATGAGCTCACTTTATGATGTCATCGCATCGGTTCAAGGTCAAGGTCAATTGCAAATTTGAATTCGTCAACAAGGTATTGTTTACTTGCAATGTGCGTAATGCATTTTGGTTGAAATTACGCTGTACCGTACTTTGTTTACAAATTAAAATCGTTCAATCACCTAATAAGTAAATATGCAAGATTCTCAAACTTTTAAAAATAATAATTAAAAATTGAAAAATGCAACTAGCCGACTTGGACCATTAAGGAAGGTGTGGTTGTGTTACATTTAATGTACCATTCCTTAGATTTGATTATTTTAAGTTCAATAAAAGACAATGTAATCCGGCACTTCAATGTGATATTAAATTGACCTCAAAAGTATATAAATACAAGATTTTTATTCCATTGACACCGCAAAATGATAGCGTCGTGCCATCCGCATTATTATCATACACAATATATCGATCAAACAGTCAACTTCTTCAAAATATGCTAAATTGAGCTTTAAGACATTCCCAAATAAGAAGCACATTTGCTTCGACATCACAGCACACGAGATTTACAATTGGAGTTTTGGGCAAATTTACTGCGTTCAGTTGTAGTCAAAGTTGGGAAAATGACGGTCGTTCATGATAAATAAATAAAATGGACGATCGCACGATTGATTTGATTTTTGCCGGCTCAATGAAGAGTCTTCCTCCGGTCAGTTCGAAAATTGTCAGAATTTTCACAAGTTCAACATTTACAGGCATGTTTTTAATACAGTAAAGTATTGAGGTTGTGCTATTTTAATTTATTATAAAATAATTTAGATACTACAATGGAGAGAAACACACTTATGGCCAAATGCTATCCGAAAATCAAAGATTACTGCCGGGAAAAGCATGGATTGGAATTTCAAGTATGTTACAAATTATTATAATTTATTAATTTATATGCCATATTAGATTTTTTTATAATAAGACATTGTAGCCAAGACAAAAAGCAGTTTGCACACAGTTTTTAAGTAATGATTTCCTAGACGTACGTCACGTTAAACGTAAAAGACGCAGTTGAGTTGTTTTATTTTTTGTTCCAAAAAACCATGGCAAAACAATTATAGTGTCTGAAGTCTATAATAATACTATGACATTATTATAAGTTTTTACACAATATATTTATAAATAAGCTTCTGATATAGATAGATACAACTTGGGTTATACTTTATTAGTGAAGATTATTAAAACTGTTATTTGACTGAATTTTTGTAGATACGTTTTGTGTTAGTTAACCATCGAATAAATAATATTTTTTAGTAAAATAGTGGCTGTAAATCGGACCAGCAATAAAGATAATTCTTAAACCATTACCCAATTTACAGAAACGATGCTATATTCGCTTTTATTATAATAATGTAGTTAGGTTTTTGTTCCAACCAACTATAGCAAAACAACTGATTTTGTAGTGTACGTTTACGGCGACGTACGCCTAGGATAGTGAAGTTTTTATATATTTATATTTTTGTAGATACGTTTTTTTGTTAATCACCAATCGATGTAGAAGTGAGTATTTGTAAAGCTTGGGATTTGTAAAGTAAACGTACACCGTAAATACGGTTATAGACCTGCTTTGCTGTGCTTTCGATAGGTTTTTTGTTAATTAATGCCTCGCCCGAGGCTCAGACGAGGCATTAACTAACAAAAAACCGATCATAAGTGTGGCTAAGTAACTCTACTATCGTATTTACGGTGACGTATGCCTGGGAATCCATTACTTTAAAGAAATATAGGTAACACCCTCTTAAGTAATGGTTTTCTATGCGTAGTTATTTTCCTATACTCTTTTTTGTTCCAACAAAATATTGCAAAACAACTCTTCTACCTTTTTTATAATAGGCGACGTACGCCTAGGAAACCCAAGAATTATTATTTTTGTATTAATAACCCATCGTATATAACTACTTAAAACATATAAAATCTCCATCATCACATTTGGCTAAAAAACAACAATTTAAGTATTCAGCAGACTTAGTCCAAGTGGGTGTAATGAAGTGCTTTGACGTATTCGAGATCTGCATCGATTATGTGATATTTACACAAAACATTATATGATATACATCTACACTTATCATAATTATTATATTCATGGGGCAAATTTCTAAATAGTAATTTTATTATAATTTTTATTATGAGATTGTTCTGTTAATATACGAAAACTCAGATAGAATAATTTCTATTTAATGATTACAGTTTAATCAAAGAAATCAGAGTAAACCTGGATCAAGACGATCGAATGGAATTTTATTAATAATCCGATTGATTTTTTTTATTCAATCAGGATTTGAACCCATAATAACGGATTCCCATGTTTTTTTAAATTTATTTTATTGTTTAAAATTATAACACCCTAATATTATTATTTTATATGATTGTTACAATTGTGAGCAATTAAAAACCTCTCTTGAAGATTGATGATCAGTCAAAAAAATAATAAATAGGTACTGATACATTATTCAAAACACTTTAAAAACATAATCTACAATCAAAACTACATGAAAAATATCAATTAATTTATATATTACTTATTTAACAATCGCATTTATTTATGAAAAATACATAAATTGTGTGAGTTTCAGGTGTAAAAATATATAAAACAACAGTGACATCTAGCGATTACTTCAAAAGCATAACGTTAATAGTTCAATGACCTTAAAATATAAGTATTTTTAATAATATTTTTCAGGTTGTAGATATGAGATGGGGTGTAAGAGATGAAGCTACTGATGATCATATGACTACAGAGCTTTGTATGAGAGAAATACAGAATTGCCAAAGGCTTTCAATGGGACCCAACTTTGTGGTTTTCCTTGGCCAAAAATATGGCTACAGGTACTTATACTTATAAATAATCAAATTCAAAGAGATTAATTAATTAATATAATTTCAGACCGATTCCTACCTATGTATTAAGTTCAGAGCTTCAATTATTGAGAGACGATCTTGCTTCTGGAGGAACTGATGTCATATTATTGGATACTTGGTATAGAAAGGATTCGAATGCCGTACCCCCGATTTCAGTACTACAACCGATATCTTCCATCCTCGTCAACTTTAACAACAAGGTAATCCATATTAATATATACTTATTTAGTATTATAAAGCAAGAAATATATAGGTACGTTATCGACGATAAGAATGCCAAAAATACAAGACCATGGACCAAGCAGACGAGACTTTGTGAGACAATTAGTGTTGATTTATCATCCGTTTCTAATTAATATCGGTGTTGTCGATAGGTATTTTCTTTTGAATCAATGCCACATTGATAAATTTTATATTGAAGAATCTACATTTGACTTTATTTACGGTAGATTTCAAATTATTATTTTATTAAAGAAATTCATTTGAATTCAGGATTTTTTACAACAAAAAGGGAGATTTACAAGACTTTGAAAAGATTTTTAAAAACACAACTACGTATATTTATTCATAAAATTTCCATACAAGGAGTTAATAAAGGGGATTTATATTTTATAATCTTATTTTTTTTTAAATAAAAATCATATTTTTATCACAAAATTTACTCTAATATAATAAAATGCTATATTATTTATAAAGCTTATATTACTCACAAAATTATACTTTTATTTAAAATAACATTTAATCGCTTATAATAAAATGGAGGACAAGTAGACGAACTTGGGATATTTTTTTATTTTAAATATTACAAAAGAGCATCTTCTGGTTACTATTTTATTTGTTAACTAGCTGCTTCTGCTTCATATAAATCGAGAGTATGAATATAGTTGAATTCAACTCCGACTGAACCGATTTTTAATATGTGGTTCAGTTCTTTATAAGTCTTTAATACATTGAAAACTATTTTTCTGTACAAATCTGTACATATAGGTAACATAAACACACCTTAGACAAATATATATATATATATATATATATATATATATATATATATATATATATATATATATAGGCATATATATATATATATATATATATATATATATATATATATATATATATATATATATATATATATATTATTATAGAGGGTACCAAAGTTACAAGCCGAAGATCAAGCAATTTGGTGGGACACTTTGAACAAAATGCAAAAGCTCTTCAGAAAAGCTGCCTTGTCCCTTTTCACAGCTGGGAAAATTGATAAAGACACAATGCACAATTATTTCATGTCTGGTAAGTTTATCTACAATCATAATTTACAACAATTTAATAATAAATATTATACCTTTACAGTGACTGAACGCGAAGTGATAAACGGTGTTTTGAATGTGAAAAATACAAAAAATCACTGTCTCGCCTACGTTCGTTATATAAACAATATAAATTTACAAAACCTGAAGAAAGCCTCTCTGTTTGTGGATATTTTAAACAGAAGTCTGGACACAGAAGCTTCCAAGCTTTTAGCAGATCTGAGGGATGAAAGACTACCCAATAAAATTGAGACTACTAATATGCAAAAGTTTGTTGAATTTATTAATATTTATTTACGCCCCAAGGAGCTTTTTTAGGGTTTTTTTTTAGACACAACAAAGTGTTAATTAATTGGGCTTGTGGTGTTTTTCAGCCAGTCTTATTCGAATAAACGTGAAATGCTCATTTTTCAAGGAGTCACTTCATCCTTATGAATAATAAATATGTATATGTAAAAAATACCCATTACTGAATATATCCACTGTCAATTTAATTAATATAAAATTTATTAATTAATTATTAATTAAAACATATCCTTTATAAGAATGTTATATAAATTTGACACAATTAATGGGGAAGGGAATTTTAGATTTATTAAAAATATTTACATATTGTTACTTATTAAGATTCTCATAATTGAGAGTAGGTTTTTGCTGAAAAAATAACTCTAAAGTCAAATTATTTTAAAAAGACTTATTCGTAGTGCTTCTAGTAATACAATAATCTCAATATTACATTTAAAAAATCCATAGCCCCTAATTAAAAATTAAAATAGATTTGTGTCCACAATATTTCTGTATTTGTCATAAAATAAAACGGTTTTATGTTTAAAATGGTCATCGATTATAAAATTTATTACTTATATAAGACGGGTTTTTTTAGAAGGATTTTTAAATTATTTTTTTAGATACAACAACGTGTTAATTCATTACATGTCGATGATCTTAACTATTATTAGTTACACAGGTTACCGACTTAATAATCAGTATTTACCTTACGATACAGGAAATCAGAGTAAACCTGGATCAAGACGATCGATCGGGATTTCATTTTATGTTTTTTTTTTATATTTCCAGGTATACTGTAGAATGGATCGGAAGGGAAGGTCTAGATAACGATACACATGGAGAATATTTAAATCATTTCATATCACATTTTTACCGCAATATAATAAAACTAGTGGACAGAGCTATGAGAAGAGAAGACGGAAGTGCTCAGGGACAAATAGTCACTGAATTACTGCAGCATTTGCATGCTTGCAATAATTCCGTTAAAGTATGTTATTATTTATTATTGACAAAGTTTAATTTGTTCATAAATCTACCCTAAACAGGTGTTTTACGGAAGGAAACCCACCCTGGAAGGGATTGAAACGTATATGCTTGGACCGTCTACCCAACCGATCGTTTTGTATGGAGAAGGTGGCTGTGGAAAAACTAGTCTCTTAGCTAAATCTGCTGCTTTGTGTGCAACTGAATGGTTTGCAAATAGACGACCTATAAGCATCATCAGATTTTTGGGGACTACACCAGATTCCAGTGCTTTGACACCAACTTTAATATCAATTTGCCAACAGGTATTTTTTGGGTGCTTAAACAGGTTTTTCACTTCAAGAATTTCCATCAAATAAAGATTTTACACTTCAAAGCAACAAATGAATTCTAAAATACATAAAATATAATATTTAGTTATATCTTAAGTCGATAATATCTGCTTTATTGATTGATTTTAGTCATTTTGATAGTTTCATACATTATTGATCCGCGACCAACTTCACGTCGATGTGTCAACTCTCTATTATTATTTGAATGCATGATTTATATTTTTTATTAAATAAATCTCATTATTTTACTTTTTAAATATATATTTTAAGAATCATTTTTTAATTTGGAGTATAAAATAACCCTTTGTTTGATGGAAAGGGATGAAATTGAAATGAAATATGCTGAATTTGAAGTAAACAACCCTTATTTTAATAATATCATAGTCTTAATATTAATATTGGCAAAATAATAATGAATATATATACAATAAATACTGTGGAAATTACAACTAACAATTTTATTTAGAATATCTATTACTATATTGCAGAAATATGGTAATATATGTGACTTAATTAATTAACCTAATTTTAATTTTTATAGTCAAAATAATAAGGGTTGCGTATTTTATAATTCTTGCTTACTTGTTGTCATTGTAATATATTAATTTTAATAGAATATGATTTTCAATGAACCAAGCTAATGGTTAATAACAAAAATTATGTTATATTTTAATACTTTTATTTGCAAAAGTGTACGCAGTTATATGATTTGCATTTTGTGCATAGCACAGTACAAATTATGCAATTTTTAAATAAAATAATTATGTAATAACCGTGAAAGAGTATAGTTTAAAAGTAAATACAATTTTTATATAAAATAATTATGTAATAACCGTGAAAGAGTATAGTTTAAAAGTAACCATTGCATTGGGGACGAATTCATCCGAAGAAGATCATCCACAAAAATCAAATTGTAAATACATTATTATTTTCCAGATATCCTACAATTTTTCTCTGCCCTTTGAGACAATTCCGGATGATTTAGTTCCACTCACAGCTCATTTCAAACAATTATTAACCTACGCAAATTACGAACAGCCTTTACTTCTATTTCTCGACTCAGTAGACCAATTAACCGGAGCCCAAGACGTCAGTAAAGTTTCTTGGTTACCCACTAAACTACCGCCTTACTGCAAGGTTTGAAAACAAATCTAAATTCAAGACAACAGTTATATAAATAATACACTTTATAGGTTTTAGTAACATGCGCATGTGAAGAGTCCAACCCTGTTGTTTCCAGGGAGTACAATATGCTTAGAAGAATGATCGATAATAACGATAATTTTGTTGAAGTGACAGCGTTGGGTGAAGATTTGGCAATGCAAGTAATAAAGTAAGTACAACAATCGCATTTATACAACATGTCTTTAATTGAACTTCAAATATTTTAATGTAAGGAATGGTACATGAAATGTAACACAACCACGCCTTGTAACGTATTTTCACCCAACATATATACAGTGAGGGATTTTCTTTGACAAAATACGATTATATACAAGACAATGTGACCAATGTAGAGAGAGGAAAAAAATATACAATTTACAAGACAAATGTCAATAATTCGTTCAGCGGGGTACATAAAAAAGTCAATGGTACACTCATTCACTCTGGGCGGCTCCTTAGCAACGCTTCTTCAGCTGGTACAATCTTCGGATTATGAGCGGGTCTCTAGTTACGTCACCTTCCGCTGGTACACTATTCTCGGGTAACCCTGTTACCCTGGAGTATCACCCTGTAGCTGCAATCGGTGTTCGTCGATAAGCCGTCAGGGGCGCTGCTTCTAACGGCTCGTCGTCTCGTTAATAAAAATTGAATAATGAAAAAACAATAACACGGTATTGACAACATAGATATCGCATGAGTGGCTAAATGCGTTTCTAGTTCAAGTGGATAAAGTGGCCAAAAACACGAGTTACCTGGCAAACATTATACTGTAAACATGTCTCTTCATATCTTCAGTTATATTTCACAGTAAAATGGGTAAATGCATTGTTACTACATGTCATATGGACTCAAACATACACTCAAATACATTTAGACTCAGTTTTTACCAAACACTACTACTTTAACATGTTTACAATATTATTGGGTTTTAATCGCCAAAATATTGTCACAACAACTCTCAGTGTTCACTAGAAATTTGTTGAGTTAGGGAGACACACTTATGCCTTTATCGAATAGGAGAAAAAATTGCACGAAGCACACAAGAAACAATACACGAGTTAACATGACTTATTTATATACAATGCGATATCTAATGTTTATATCTATGTTTTGGAGTTAATCGTTCGCGACGGTTGTGCATTATTTTTGCTGACTGTACTATGAAAACGAGAGTTATGAAATGCTATGAAGGTTATAAATTCTATCGGGGGCTGTTCATTTTTTGGAAACACAATGTTAGAGCGTCCGGACTTGTAGTTTAAAATGTGTGTAATGACATTTACACATAACCTCTCCTTGTTTTAGTCATTTTTATATCTGGTATTTTATATATGTGTAGATATCTTCACTGTACATTGATACTATAAATGATCACCATTATCAACAGCAAAGTTATTGATCACCATACCTTTCTACTGTTTCTTATACAAACTTTTAACTGTATCACACTTTAACATAACGACATTTTGAGGTTATGTTGATCGTATCGGAATTACATAAAAGCCTTTAATATATATTTGAAGTTCAATTAAAGACATGTTGTATATAAATAAATAGGATGTGGATGAAGACGGCGTGTAGGGATTTGAACAATTATCAATGGAGACTTGTGGCGAACGCGATCAGTTCTTGTTCGCTTCCAATATTCGTAAAACTCGTATTCGCTGAAGTTTGCCGATGGAGAAGTTACACAAGACCTCAAGACACTAAACTAGCAGCCACTGTTATGGATTCTATCATGATGTTGTTTGAAAGAATCGAAAAACAAGTACGTTGTATTGTGATTTTGATATTTAAATTATTTTCGATGATATATTTTTATTTTGTAGCACGGAAGGATTTTAGTTTTCCACGCTCTTGCATATATTACAGCAGCCAGGAGTGGATTATCAGAAAGTGAACTGGAAGATCTGATATCTCTGGATGATAAGGTTTTAGACGATGTTTATCAGTACCATTTACCTCCAGTGAGGAGAATCCCTCCATTACTTTGGACCAGGTAAGAGTCTTATAGTAAAAAAACCGGATTCAATTGTTAACTGATGTTAATAACATAAAAAATAATAATAAACCTTAATAAACGGTAATTTTGGGAAGGGTATTATATAGTATTGTGGGAGCGAGAGCTGTCCACAAGATCACGTATAACTTTCGTTCGAACCTAAAGTGGCACTGAAGAGTGCCCTTGTTAATAATCCTCGGAATGCGTAAATGAAACAGAGTCTTAGCGGTAGTCAAGTTTATTAGATGATCAGAAGGAGTGATGCAGTGGCCAGTGTATGAGCGGAGTCGGTAGTCGATCGGTCTGTTATTTCTAGGAGTTCACAGTGCGCGAGCAATAAACTCGGGATGCGATTCTCGGAGAAACAGAGCAGCCGATCTGGACCGGGGATGAGAGCAGGCGAAGTGGCGGGAGATGTTATCTCGTGGAGCGCCAGGTAGGAAGTGCCTTCATCCCCGTGGCAGGGCTATATTTATGGCCCTTTGTATGTTCGGTCGGTATGACCTAACGGGAATTTGCTTCCCGTGTGCGTGCACTCCGTGTGTGTATAGGTGACCACTACACCACCCCCCTCCCAGATTTTTACAATCGATATACATATATACATTTACATGAGATCAAACAACAATAAAAAAATAAATAAAAACATTACAATTACGTATAACACAAATAAAAATATAATAATAATAAAAACATTACAACAATTACAAAAGAAATAATTACATATAACACATATACTTAAAAATAATAATAATAATTACATTAAATTAACACATTATGTACAAGTGTTATCAGGTACCACCAATTAGGTCTCTATCACTCGAAAAACCCAAGCACAATTCACAATCGTTATTGCACGTTTAAATAACTTGGGAAACTCACTTGCCACTCTGCGGAAGATTCTTGCATCGTGAAGGCCGGTTTAAGGCGGTCAATGGAGTTTACCGCCTGTCTTCCTCCCATGTCAACCTTGAACGTCCTTTCTTGGCGTCCTAGTACCTTGAACGGTTCGTCGTATGGTTGGCTGAGTATGTTTCTGGGGCCGTCGTGTCTTATGTACACGTGCGTCGCGTTGACCAGCTCCTTGTGGATGAAAGTCTTCTTGACGCCGTGTCGGGTCCCGTCAGTAGGCCGGATGGTTTTAAAAACTCACCTCAGGCGGTCCACATAGTTGTCTTCCTGTGAGGCTGTAGCTGCTGATGAGTGTAGAAATTCGCCTTGGAGGCGCATTGACGTGCCGTATGCCAACTCCACTGATGTGGCTTGCAGATACAAGGCACCGCGCACTCCTGTATCAGGCAGCTGCTGTGGAGGTGTGTGAGGACTTCGCACAGGCATCGACGAGCAGGTCATAGTGCGACAGGAAATCCTTTTCGATGATGGGCTTGGACACATCTGCTACTACGAACCTCCACGAGAAGTCCCTCCGTAGTCCAAGGTCGAGAGTTAGGTTTATTGTCCCGTACGTAGATATCTCGCTGCTGTTGGCCGCTAGTAGGACGTAACTGGTTCTCTCACGTCGATCTCGAAGTCGCGTACGTGGGAAAACACAGATGTCGGCCCCGGTGTCGATTAAAAACTGCTGGGAGGTTGTCCGGTCTGTGACGAACAACCGTTTCGACACCATTGGGTGGGCGGAGGTGGTGCAAATTTCTTGTTTGACTGTGGGATTTGACCAGCGTGGAGAGTAGGATGAGTGGCAGCTTTTCCTCGCTGGCCTTAGTAGCTGCCGTTGCCGTTTCCCTGGAAGTTGCAGGGTTTGGTGCATTTCTTCGCTTTGCTTCCGTATACGTGGTGGTAAAAGCACAATCCATTTCGTGGTCGGGAGTTTCCTCGAGACGAAGCGCGCCATCTATCACGTGACGGGGACCTCCATCTTCCTCTTGACGGAAGACGATGATGGTCACGGCGGCTGCGTCCCATTTGCAAGGCAGCCACCTGACCGGCGAGATCTTTCACCACCTCGGTGAGGGCTCGTATTTGTTCCTCTTCGGCGCTAGGCTGCACCTCCGCTCCGCAGATGTCGGCGTGGGTGGTTTGCGTGATCACATCCGCCATGTCGTCTGCGATCTCTGCGAGGTCTTCAAGCGACGCGCCGGATCGCCCGGTCAGGGCCACTTGCACTGCTCGCGGTAAGCGCCCTAGCCATAGCGTCTGCAGCCTGTCGTTCGGTGCTGACGGTCCGCCTAACTTCTTCAGGTGCCGCAGAAATTGGGACGGCTTCCGGTCCCCGATCTCCTCCTTCTCTAGAAGGGTGGCCCAAAAGTCGGAGGTCCGGTGTATGAGGGCCTGTTTGATGGCCTCGTAGGCGGCACCTTGCGGGGGGTCGATGATAATGTCCCTGACTTCCGAAGCCTGGCGCGGGTCCAAACAACGCCTTACATAGTTGAATTTAGAAAGGTCGCTAGTAATGCCACCCGCCACAAAATCTAACTCCGCCATCGAGAACCAGAGCTCCGGGTCGTCCATGTTATATGGTGGCAGTTTTATAGCCACACGCTCGATCTGGGGTTGCTGTTCGTGCTCCATTGTTGTGCGTGTTATATATATATACTGATCACGTCGGGGTCACCAGTTGTGGGAGCGAGAGCTGCCCACAAGATCACGTATAACTTTCGTTCGAACCTAAAGTGGCACTGAAAAGTGCCCTTGTTAATAATCCTCGAAATGCGTAAATGAAACAGAGTCTTAGCGGTCGTCAAGTTTATTAGATGATCAGAGGGAGTGATGCAGTGGCCAGTGTATGAGCGGAGTCGGTAGTCGATCGGTCTGTTATTTCTAGGAGTTCACAGTGCGCGAGCAATAAACTCGGGATGCGATTCTCGGAGAAACAGAGCAGCCGATCTGGACCGGGGATGAGAGCAGGCGAAGTGGCGGGAGATGTTATCTCGTGGAGCGCCAGGTAGGAAGTGCCTTCATCCCCGTGGCAGGGCTATATTTATGGCCCTTTGTATGTTCGGTCGGTATGACCTAACGGGAATTTGCTTCCCGTGTGCGTGCACTCCGTGTGTGTATAGGTGACCACTACAGTATGTTTGTTAAGAATACCCATTGCTTAATATATATAACTTCTATTTAATTAATAAACAATTTATTAATGTGTGTACATACATATTATTTATAAGAATTTTATATAAATTAGTGGGAAGGGAATTTTAGATTTATTAAAAATATGTACATATTGTTACTTGTTGGTGGTATGTATACGAATAGTGCTGATGTATACCAATACTATCAGTTCTAGTACTCACTAACACTATTATTGACATTGAACAAAATTTCAATACTTTCAACGCCTATTTTGATTATTTTTTATAGAATACGAAACGATCTGCCCAACTATTTATCTGAAAGAGAGGCTGATGGAGTTAGTGTGATGAGTTGGTATCATAGACAATTTCGTGATGCTGCAAGGGAAAGATATTTTAAGAACATGAACATGGCTTTGTATTTCCACTCCAGTATCGCCGATTATTATTTGGGTATTTGGGGAGGTGGAGTTCCAAAGCCTTTCAAATATACTGAAATCCAAAGACACCGTTTCAATTTAACTGACAAAGAAGGCGTTGCTGATAGAAAAGTTCCCATACAACCCTTAGTTTTCGTCTCAGCCGATGGATCCGCACAAAGATACAACCTGCGAAAGGTACTATATACTTTTGTACTCTAATATTGGACTCTTTTATAAATATGTTATTCAGTTTGGTGAGTTACCATTCCATTTGGTGAGGTCTCGTCGTTTTAAAGATCTTTACGAGCATGTACTCTTCAATTATGCATGGCTTCATGCAAAATTAAGGTCTTGTCCTCTCCAAGCAGTTTTGGCTGATTTTGAGGATGCCTGTCAGCATATTGAAAATAAAGAGGCGACCAGGTATTTTTATAAAACATTTTACTAAATCAATCATTTAATTAATACCCTCCTCCATATTACAGAGAGTTGGCTCTTGTGGCAGATGCTTTAAGATTGGGAGGTGCTGTTTTGGGTATTCATCCAGATATGTTAGCTCCTCAACTTCTTGGAAGATTATTGCCTGAAGCAAAATCACATGCGGGATTGAGATCATTATTAAAGCAGTGTGATGAAGCAGGAAGGCATCATTGTGCTTTACTTCCTTTACATCATTGTCTCCACACTCCTGGAGGACCATTAAAGGTAATTTAAAAAAAGCAAGAACATATATTATAGGTACTCAATTTGGATATTTTAGTACTCTCTTGAGGGTCATCAATTTGCGGTGTTTTCATTTAAATTGACATCTGATTATCGTTACATTGTCTCAATATCAAACAAATTCATTACATGGGATTTGGCTACTAGTGATATGGCGAGGGATGTTTGCCCTCAGTTGGAAGGCATAATGCAGCAATTGGCCATAAGTCCTGACAATAAATGGGCTGCTGCTTACACAAACAATGATCAGGTGAGAATATGATTGTATAACTAAATCTTCTATTTATAATTATATTATATTTTTCATCAGGTGGTTATTTTGAATATGCTTTCAAGCGAATTGGTGACCATGGCTGCTCCGTTTGGGGAGAGTGGTGATGGTGAAACTGTTTGTGGTGTATTTTTGCTGGATAATAAGTTGATGTTACACAGTGCCTCTTATTGGGGTCGGTTTAGTCTGGGTTGTGAAGTTCAAGAAATTATCAAAGCCCCCGACGTTAACAATCAAGATGAAAAACATTGGGAAATACTTTGTACGCTCTCCAAATATACATCATAAAATCACAAAATCAATACCTAATTTAATTTTAGCAATGGAATTTACCGACGTCGACAATTATCATATGATATTATGGTCTGGAATTTTGGAAGACTCTAGACTTCGTATCTATGCGTATCATAATGGAGCAGTAATAAAACCAATCGATCTACAATCAGCTTTTGTCATGTCTACAGGCAGGGATTTAATGTACTGTTGTAATGGCAACGGTGTAACTAGGTCAGAATCAATGGAAATATTAAAAGCTATTGAATTATAAAAAATTAAATTTCCATCTATTTACTATAGGTATCGACTAAATTTGGAAAATATGGAATGGGATATTGAATTGGAACTAGAGTATGTACCTAAGGAAGAAGCCGACTTAATACTTCAACTAAAAACTGCAAAATCTGAACAAATTTTGATAGGTACATACTGATTTCACTTTAACTAAACAAACTAGCTATTCATTGTATACTTTTTCTATAGCTACAACAACATATAGTTTTGCTGTCTGGGACTTTAACGGACTAGTTGCTAAATCACAAGAACAAACTGACCCGGATGAGCCTCCTCCAGAACCTGATATTTGTGCAGATAATGAAACAATGGCTGTAGTGCTACACCTACCACACACTATCAGAAACATTTCAACTAAATTAATGCAATCCAATTCAGCGATGATAAGTGCAAATAATAAATTTGCTGTAGCCGGTGTAAGGTGATATATAATATTATTTTAAAACAACATCAATATATCATTGACATGAAAATTCTTATACCCATAGAAAGAATCTTTATATATGGAGCTTGGTTACCGGAGATCTCGTGAAAATATTAGATGCGCATTTCGGTAGAATAGTCCAACTAGAGTCATTAACAATAGGCCGATGGAACTCTGTAATCACATCTTCGATTGATAGGTCGGTCAAAGTATGGAATATTGACAATATTTTTGAACAAGTGCATGTGATTGATAGACATGAACTTCCCATAGATTCAATAAGGTATTTTATATTCACTTCATAATTATAGATTGAGATTTCAATACAAAAATTGTGTTTCAACAGTTTATGCAAGCAACTGCCTCTGGCCGTGACTGTTACTCGGGGTTGTTTTGGAATTTGGGATCTTAAGACGGGAAAACTAAAAGCCCAATTATCTGACAGTCCGTTGGGTGCAATTATAACACACGCTGAAATAACCCCTGACGGAACCTATATAGTTGCAGCAGAGTCTGGAAATATTGTCATCTGGGATAGAGAAGAACAAAAGGTATTTGAATAAATAAACAATTCAGCATGCAAATTTCAATCATGTTCTTTTTATACAAAGGTGATATTTAAAGAAGAGCAATTGGGGATAAAACAGGTTGTACTGATGGAAGATGGAGCCAAATGCTTAACAATTTCAAAACCAAAGAATGTTGCAGAAGGTTCAGACAATGTAAAGCTTACTGCAGTCGCTGTTTTAAGAACAATTCCAGGTATGAAAAGATATTTTACAAAAATAAAAATAGTTTTCACCTGAATTTAAATTTCAGAAGGGGAAGCAATTTACACTTTTGAATATCCAATCAAAAGCTCACCGGGAATTATCTTTAGAAACGCTGTTATATCTTCAGACGAGCTAAATGTAATTGCTCCTTCGCTTGACAAAAACGGTAAAGAATGTCTCAGCATATACAATGCAAAGACAGGAGCATTTATTCACAGGTATTTATTACATACAATATTTGTTTATTACTTTTAAAACTAATTATACTGATTACTATTACAAGAATACCTATGAAAATGAGCGGAATCAAGGACATGGTATCACTCGTTGCTATGCCACATAAACCCAACTGGGTAGCGGTTATTGGAGTTGATCGAGGAAGTATTTTGGATATTAAAGGCAAAAGACATATTAGGTAATTATTGAGAAGTACATTATTTATTATAAAACTATATGATTTAATAAATTTTCTCTAGAATTATTCCTCGGTGGGGCGGCCAAGTGACAAAGGATGGAAAATCTGGATTGTTTGCACCAACACGTGGAGGATTAGAACTACTTGAATTGAAAAAGGGTCAAACGGTTAAAACTTTTATACCCAAAGTGGCCGAGGGTGTTTTCACAGTGATGAGTGGCTTTTCATCCAATGATGAGTATGTTTTATACTATCATGCGGGGAAGAAAACTTTAAGAGTTTTCAGGTAAATTTTGAAATCAATACAAATTTTTATTTAATTTATTTGAATTCACAACATATTTCATTGTAGAATGGAAGATGCGAACCAAATTGCAGAGTACAGAGTGCCAGCAGAATTAACAGCGATGGGAACCACATCAGATCGAAATGTAGTGTTGGGTACGCTGGACGGCGCCTTAGCAATTTTAGCATTGGCTGATCCGGCTCTTCCGGCACCGGAAGATTTACTCAATCGACACGGAGATGATTAAAATAAACAATTTCACATGTTATTTCAATAGTCATGATAATGCCTGTGATTTTTTGCATTGTTAATTTATTATGTAGCCTTTATCAAAATTATTTATTATACAGATGCATTATAAATATATATTTAACTGTTATATTTTCAAAAAATAAATAAGTATATGAACTGTTTTGTTTTTAATTGGTAAATAATTTTACTTTTGTCCATAGAGGTTTTTCCTGGGATGAAAAATTGTCTTATTAATACCTAACCACCGTTTGCCTATAGGCTGACCGTTTATAAGTCAGGAAATCAGGGTAAACCTAGCTAGAGATAGTCGTAATTTTTTTTCCTGATTTCTCAATAATAAAGTTATTGGCAAAATTTTCATAAAATTATTCAATATCTACTCAAATTAGCTAAATCGTCATCCTTCAGGAAAATAATGGGTTCTTCGAGTAAATCAACAGGAAGAGAATTGAAGAAGATGAAAACATAACCGAATGAATTAAACAACGTTTAAAATATTTTTCAACCGTATAACTGATCACGAAGCTTTATTAGTTTTCAATTGAAATAGAATGGTTTCAAAAATAAAAAACAACATAATACAAATCGATTTATGTATTTATTTTATTGCATATAAAATGTGACAATACATTACGTAATAATTCTGGCAACATCAGTTATTCTGTGATAACCTAAAGATTGTTACATTATTTTGTGTCCCCTTTAAATCCAAGAGTCAAAATGATCGCTTCTCGTCTACTTTCTTCTGTAAGCTTTCTTAGAACACAAGTAAACGAATTCATAGAATAAAACAAAAAATGTTTTATATTGTAGGTAATCAGATCCAATATTGGCATTATTGGAAATCAGCTGATCGCACAAAGATCATTCCATAAAAGTATTTCTATTCTATTACATTTTTAATTGAATTTATGAATTGTTTTATTATAAATCTATTATTTTAGGTATTCCATTATTGGCCCCCCGTGTACAATTACCGGCTCCAGATTTCAAGGGCACAGCTGTTATAAATGGCGATTTCAAAGAAATAAAATTAGACGACTTCAAAGGAAAATACGTTGTTTTAGTTTTTTACCCACTGGATTTGTAAGTTTTATTACCTTGAAATAAATCAATTTATTCAATAGATTTTATTGTAGTCTATTATTTCAGCACTTTTGTATGTCCAACTGAACTCGTTGCCTTCAGCGATCAAGCCAAACACTTTTCAGATATCGGTTGTGAAGTTATCGGAGTTTCGACCGATTCCCAATTCAGCCATTTAGCATGGACTCAAACACCTAGAAGTGTAAGTCGTTATGTAAATGAATAAATATATTTCACTTGTACAATTGTAAAGATCGATTTTATTTGTAAATTTAAAGTCGCTTCTTCAACATGTTCTACTTTTAAAGTCATATTCATGGATTATCTCGGTGGCTTCTTTCAATCCTATAAATTCAATAAAAAAATATTTTATCATAGTAAAAAAACATTCAAAATATTAATGCTTATTTTCAGGATGGCGGAGTTGGAAAATTAAATATTCCACTTCTCGCTGATTTCACCAAAGAAATTGCTAAGGCCTATGATATTCTTATTGAAAGTGAAGGAGTAGCACTAAGAGGTTTCTTTGCTAAAATTAATATTGTATGTTTCCATTGATTCTAATATGTATTTCATTTTAGGTTTGTTCATTATCGATAAGGAAGGTATTCTCAGACAAATGACGATTAATGATTTACCCGTTGGTCGGTCAGTTGATGAAACTCTTCGATTAGTGAAGGCTTTTCAATTTGCCGATAAATATGGAGAAGGTGAATATTACTTGATATATTCAAAATTGAGATCCTTATACTTACAATTAAATTTTATAGTTTGTCCTGCCAACTGGGATCCCGAGACGAATTCTGCCACAATCAAACCTGATCCAGCCAACAGTAAAGATTATTTCAAGAAAGCCAATGAATGAATTCAACAAATCTGAAATACAGCTTATAATTATTTATTATTCAAATATAATGTGTTGTTCATATATATTATAATAATAAATATTATTAAGGAACCCAGTGATTGTGGTACCTGAAATATAGCTTGCCTTCAAAAAATATTTTTTTACCATACACCAAGTGTGATTTGTCCATTTTTTATGTCTCAACCAAAATATGATATTTTTTTAACAATTTTGAAATGATAATTTTATGTATATTATATTGGGGATTATTTTTGTTGGAAATGTGTTTTTATTTTGTTATTCCAAATGAATTGAAAGTTGTATTTTGACAATAATAAAAGGTTAACAAATTTTTATGTTTTGTTTTTTATTGATTCTAATTAACAGGTTTTAAGCGGCCGGCGAGACATGTATAAATATATGGCTGTTTGCTCATCGCTACAATAAATATTAAAATTAAGAATAAGGATCTATCTATATGAGAAGCTTATTTATAAATATATTATGTGAAAACTTATAATAATGAAATAGTCTTTTAATATGGCATATAAATAATGAATGTGGACATTAAATGAAAGCCAAACCCATATGTTTGCATCAAAATATTCAATGAGATGAGGAATGAATAATACATATATTGAGATGATTTGGACTCCTCGTAAGAATGAGTGATGAACGACTGACTTACGGCAATATAAAAATAGGAAAAAGAAGATCGAGAAAGACATGACATGGATGTGGACAGTGCTGCGTTCAAAAATAAAGTTGTTAGGAGCACCGACAATAAATAGAAGAAATTTGTATGAAGAGACTAATGAACATAGATGAAGCAAGCATGAATATGTAAGAACAGGAGTGAATGGAGAAAGATTTTGAAGAGAAATTTGTGAAACTGAGTATAGCAAAAGACAGACCCCAAAAGGGAGTCGAGGATCACGGTATTAGTCTTTGTAAAATATTACAGTTAAGAAACTACTTGTATGTTTATAACCCATTGAAATAGATGTGAATCTTAAGAGATTACAAATTCTGTGGAATATTTTTAACCTGATATTAGTATTTCAGCAGCAATTGCTGTGTTTTTACTTGGCACACAATAAACAAGGAGTAAACCTCATTATTCATTCTAATTGCTTAGTCCATCTGAATGAATTTTGTCGAAGAGACCTTTCTTCATGCTTGATATTCAGTGACAACGAGATCAATTTGAATAATTGAAAATACTCAGTCACTGCACCAACTTGAAGTAATCCACTATCAAATCAGTTGCTTCCCTAATCAAGTAGAAATGTACAAGTTGATAAGAATATTCTCTATAAATATCTGCTCTACTTTAATGTTTGTCATTTAACATAATGCATTTGTTTAGTAGTTGTATGGAAGATTTTATCTAAACCTGTCTCTAGGTTGATTCACGATTCGATAATTTTCCGAAACTTATTTACGTTGCATTTGATATAAATAGAAAATATTCATATATGAATATAAACATTGCATTTTTTAAGTGGGGTTTTTTTCCCACACTAATAAATCTTTTTTTATCATATTTCACTCGATATAATCGTATATATATATTTTACTGAATTTTACAACAATTGAGGAAACGGCAAATTGCTCACAGCTAACGTAATCATTTTAACCACTATAAAAATATTTTGCACGTCAATTTTAACTACGGCATTTAAACAAACACAATACGTAAAAATGTATTATACAGAAACATGTGTTTATATTTATGATAATATCTCTAGGTCGTCGGATTTTTTACAAATTCAAATTGTACAGTGTATTTTCGATACAATATACATACACATTTTGTGGTTTTTCTCTCAAAAAATAAACCCGATTAGTTAGTACATTATTCCTAGATCAGATTGAAAACTTACCGGATTGCATGAAAATTTTCTATATTTATTTTATTTGCGATTGACCTTTGTGATAATGTATTTTTTAACTACCTGCAAATTGTATTCGAAATGCTTTTTTACTCCCGACCAGAGTCAACAAAAATATGACTCACGCCTATTAATTAATTTCAATCATGTGATCGTTTTCAAGAAACTGGTCACATGCCCAATTTATTATATAAAAAAAATAATCTCAAGTTATTGAAATATAACTGGGAGTCAAATTTATTACTGTAAATGTACAAACGTGTTTAGGTACGAATAAATTGTGTGACCCATTAATTGGTCATATTATTTGTGATAGGGGTAATTTTCCATTTTATAAATGAAAAATGTTGATATCAACATCTACTAATTACATTTTAACAGCTATTGAGTTTAATATTAAAATCACTACATCCCAAGAAATACAATAATTATTTTTTTAATAAAAAAATATATGTGATATTACTAATAATAAAATAAAAAAAACGTTAGAATATTATACAAAACATTATATGATATACATCTACATTTATCATAATTAATACATTCTAAGAGGCATGATAACCAGATCTAATCCAAGTGGGTGTAATGAAGTGCTTTGACGTATTAGAGCTCTGCACCGATTACCTTTATTATTTTATTTCAACTCTCTGATATTTACACAAAACATTATATGATATACATTTACGATTATTCACGTAACAAACTATAAAGTTGAATGCAAATTTCATAAATTTCTATTTTATTTATTTTATTACGTTATTTTAATATCCGAAAATTCAATTAGAGTAATACATTATATCACATATTAAAGCAATATAATAAACATGTAAGCCGTGCAGTGCTCTATGTACAATTGTGAGCAATTGAAAACTGTTTTTTCACCCTCTTTACAGAGATTTGGTCAAAACTCAAGTTAGGTTAAAGAATAACAAATAATCGACTTAATATTACATAACACATAATAAAGCAATATAAAAAGAATATATGCCGCGCAGTGCTTTATTTGAGCAATTGAAAACCTGTTTTTTCACCCCCTTGGTCGAAGTTTGGTAGCTATTAAGATGACATTAAAATAAAGCACTCTTTTTAATATTTAACCAACTGAGGATTTAGTTTGATTATTGAATAAATTAACATATTGTGTTAAATAGTTATTAAAAGTTAACAGGCTAAGTAAATTATTATTTTTTTTCTTCAAGACCGAAAAGTGCATTTTTTTACTTTATTATTTGACTGTTTTATGTGATATACATCTACAGTTATCACACATCAATTATTATATTCATGGGACAGTATTTTCTCTACAATTGTCTGCAATCGAAAACCAGTTTTTTCACCCTCTTGGCCGATGTTTGATTAGAAAATATCTCTCATCTTAAACACATCCACTGAAATCGTTCCCATTAACCAGGAATAACTGGTACGGACCTTTGACGATTTGCAATAAATAAATTAAATTTAATAAATGATTTTTTGACCAAATGTAAATGATAGAAGATCATTCACCTCGTATGAAAGAACCAACCGGTTTCTTTGTGAATTATTTTTTTATTAAATTATAATAAATATGAGTGGGTATTGTTTTGATAAAAGAGATGAGGAGGTATTGTAGTTTTTGTAAGGTGAGGATATCACAACCTGTGGTCAGTATAGAGACACTCGTTCACCAGTGCGGACGTCTTTTTATCATTTGATTGATTTATTATTTATTTAAGCTGACATTTTCACCACTGGTAACACTCGCTGAATCTTTCAGCATACAACTGTGACACCGGTTATACATAATTCAAGTAAGTCTTCAGCAAATTTAACTAATTGTGACGCTACTACTGTGGCGTTAATTTAAAACACCAATATTTACATTCGACCTCACGCAATGTATTGCGAATATGATAATTACATTTAAAAAAAAACCACGAAATTGCCATGATAAATTATATCCCTATTATTGATTGCTTTCAAAGCTCATTTATTTAATCAATATTTTGAAACTAAATAACTATTCTATTGTTTTATGAAGTGAATTTAACGTATTCGAGCTCTGTACATGGGACAAACTATAAAGTTGAATGCAAATTTCCAAAATATTAACTTTATTTATATTAATATATCAGACTTTTTCACAGTGCAAAAACAGTTGAATCTCAAACTTTTCAATATCATTTTTATTAAAAAAAAAATAATAATAGGAAAATTTGTACCCTTAATAGATTTGTGAATTAATTATTTGTAAGGTCTTTTTGTTTAGTTGATTTATAACAACTTAGTAAATGACGTCATCTATACGTCATGTAGCTTAGTAGTAAAAATCATAAATGATAGCCAGACCTAGTCCAAGTGGAGTGTAATGAAGTGTTTTTACGTATTCGAGCTCTGTAAAGATTCCTTTATAATATTGCTTTATAATTTTACTATTTTATATGATATCCATCAATTATTATATTCACGGGACAAACTATAAAATTGAATGCAAATTTCAAATATAGTGTAATTTTATTTTATTTATATACGAATAATAAAGCAATATAAGAGTAATTGAAAACCTTTTTTTTCATCCTCTTGGCTCAGGTTTAATTTTTTGAAAATTACAAACATAAAAAAGTATTGGTTATTTGAATAGTTTGATTTTTTGTGATTTGAACTCTGAAATGTTATTAAAAAAAGTGCATAGGTGACCCATGCAGGTGCGATCCGTGCAAAAAATTGATTAACTACCTGACTGGCTACAAATACTGCGGTCATGGGTTCAAATCCCGTTCGTGTAAAAATAATAATATTAATACGACTGGGAGATTGGGAATAATATTGATAAAATCCTGATCGATCGTCTTGATCTAGGTTTACTCTGATTTCTGAGTATTATAAGGTAAATACTAATTATTAAGTCGGTGACCTGTGTAACTAGTAATAGTTAAGATCACTGACAGGTAATGAATTAACACGTTATTGTGTCTAAAAAAATCCTCGGGGCGTATATATAAATAAATAAGTAAATAGAAAAAATACTTGAAGTATATTGTATAGTAATTGCTTAAATGTTGTATGGGTTATCTTTTTTCGTTTCCAATGGCATATTTAATTACAAACATATCACCGGTCGTCCTCTGAAAAAAAATAAACACCCATAAATCCGTTTTATAGATACATAATTTTAAATATCACATACGTTAAGAAATTCCCACTTTGCGAGATGTTAAAAGCGTGCAAAATAAATTCAATCGGCATAATTTCAAAACCACATTTATGGCATTTTTATAGAGCTGTGTGGCCAAATTTATTATAAGTAGTAGCCCAATTTTGTGATTTGTTCAAGGTGATTGATTCGAGAAAAGTGAAATGATTATTTGGAAAAAAAACTGACCCAAATAATTAGTGTCATATTTGAAAATGATTTTTTTAAATTTTGTTCTTGTTTGTGTTTCGGGGGTATTTTTCCGATTGATTTATCTCTAAGCAGTGTAATTAAGTTTCGCATCACGTGCTTTAGAAATGATTTTAAAATTGTTTTTTCGTTTATTATATGACTGAGAGAGAGGCTCTTAAAAATAAATATAGATTACACAATCTACACAATCAAGTCGATTATTTGTTATTCTTTTACTTGATATGTTTTGAAGAAACCGCGGCCAAGAAGGTGAAAAAAGCACTGTGCGGCTTACATTTTTATTATGTGGTGAAATGTATTATTCTATTTAAATTTTCTGATATTTCTAGAACACTCTTAATAAAATAAAATCTCTACCATGAAAGGATGTCCATAATTTCATTATAATAATAAAAAAACCATGGAAATCCAAGAATAATGGGTTCAAATAACCAAAATAATAAATAGCATAAGTAAAGAATAGCCCTGAATTAAAATAAGAATAATGAAAAAAATAGGTTATCAATTGCTCACAATTTTATTTATTATTCTATTTGAATTTTCGGACATAATGCTTTTAATAACTTTTTTAAAATTTGCATTTAACTTTAGTATAGTTTAATAGGAAATAATGAATAATTAATAATTATTTTCTTTACTCTAAGTCACACCCACTCGGACTAGGTTTGGTTTGGAAGCTTAATATTTATTTTGCTAAATACCTATCTAACCAAATGGGTTCTTAGAAATGACGAAGTCGTTTTAGAACCAGTTTTGAAGAGTCTCTAAATTTCAAAAGTTTGTTTTGTTGTATTTTTTTATTTTTTGAAGCAAATATGACGAAGGATCTCTCGCAAATTGGTTGTGTTTGATTTATTACATTCATCGAGTTTTTCAAAATAAATATAATAAACCGATTAGAATTTGCTGTTTGTTCAGTTTTAAAATACATTTTGACGATGCCGAAACGAGTTTTCATTGAATATGATTCATATTAATAAATCAATACATTGAGTACTATTACAGGTATTTTTACACTGTGATTCTGAAATTTAATAAAGCGGATTAGAACCCACAACCTTCTGCTTGGCTACTGATAAAATTTATCAATCCACCGAGTAACAATTAGCAAGCAAAAATAAATTTAACCTACATTTTTTTTATACGAGTGCTCGAAGCATTTTTTGCGAAATTCATTAAGCCGATGACAATTGAGCAATTCTTTATATCCAAACCACAACCAAGAGGGTGAAAAAATTAGATTTTAATTGTTTTGTTTCATTTTTATTATATGCTAAAATGTATTATTCTATTTTAATATTTCGGATATTAACAGAACAATCTTAAATTAAAATAAAATTACTATTATTTGAAATTTGCATTCAACTTTATAGTTTGTCCCATGAATATTATGATTATTAAGTATAATAACTGTAGATGTATATCATATAAAGCAATATATAAATATATATATGTACAAACAAACTGATGTTCTATGAATTTATGTAAATTTAAAATAACTGGATATTTTATAGTGACAAATAAGATTGGGTATCCGAATAGGTGTTTTTCAAGTCTCAGGTGTAATTTATTTAGCATACCGTTTATTTTCACCGATTTATCATCAAATATACCTGTTCTCATACAGATCTATGTATAAATATATACATATATTTTTAGTTGTACATATGTGTGTAGAAAAAAACCACGTGTTGTTGGATATTGTCAAATAGAAATCGCGACGCCTCGGGATATTCGTGTTTTCTCACCATTACGAATAAATTATTTGGATTAAATACATTATAGTATTTTATTTGATTTTATATTCACGCGGAAAAATGCTTCTTAAATTCGCAAAAAAAAGTATTATGTAAATACCGAAATAATTAATTTAAATAATCTCTTTATTCATATGTATTGCAATAATAGATATTAACCCAAGATGGTTTTTCATATTGAATGAGAACTTTTATTAGATATTTATTAAATAATTTATTTGATATTCAAGACCCTGAAAATAATTTTAAATAAATAAACACCCATGAATCACATTTTTTAATAAAACGACTGAATTATGTAAATTTATAAGAGTTGCATATTAATATATTTTATTTTAGTAAAGATAATACAACTTTTTAAAATATATATTTTTTATTATCAAACTACAATGTTCAAGATCGAATCCCATATATTATGAGCAAACTTCGACAAAGAGGGTGAAAAAACACATTTTTAATTGCTTACAAAATGTATTATTCTAATTGAATTTTTGGATGTTAACAGAACAATCTTATAATATTAATAAAATAAAATAACTATTTTATAATATTACATACGACCTTATAGTTTGTCCCATGAATAAAATAATTAATGTATTATAACTTTAGATGTATATCATATATTTTTTTGTGTAAATATCAGAGAGTTGAATTAAATAATAAAGCAAAGTAAATCTTCGCAGAGCTCGAATTAATCAAAGCACTTCATTACACCCACTTGGACTAGGTCTGATCATGAGAAAGTGAAGCCATCTAATATTTTATTAAATAAGAATACGATTTTTTGCGATTGTAAATAATGAATACGTAATTGGGCTGTCAATCATATGAGAGTACTTTATTATAAAAAATCTTTTAAATGAATGTACATACTTCTTGTACCGACTCGTCTGTTTTTTCCATTCAAATGATAATTTTATTTAGACACAGTTGAATATTTTGAGGTGAATGAGTTTGCGAAATCGTTATTCAACGTGTGAAGACTGAAGATTGTTTAAAATTATTATTTACAATATGACTATAAAAAAATCGCAATTTATTTAAATAATTCAATACATTGTGAAAGGTTTTTTTTTATTAAAGGCACACGTTTTTTTAAATTTAATTACCTCGACAATTCATGAAAAAAATCGTTCGTTTCAGGTTTTCAGTAATAAAATAAAACAATACATGTTGTTATTCAATAATACCTTTCAATTTATTTTGTAATATTTCCTGAAGTTCCAATTTTTTAAATAAACTATAATTATGTTAGCTTTTGGCTACAATTTTCTGATTTTGTAAAATTCAGGTAATCAAATTGAAAATATGTCTATCAATAAATTATACAAGTTCGTGCAATAATTACTATTTATTGACTGTTTTTTATACATAATATATTTTAGAACCGTGGGAACGAATCGATAGGAACCAATATATAATAATAAAAAACACACGTTAAAAAAATAAATAAAGGAAATGAATTCTCAAAGTTTGTATCGCGTGTTTTATTTGGACATCCAAAAAAAGAAGAGATTATTTTTTAATTGCATTGTCGAAATAAAGCGTCATATTGTATAAATGAGGAAAACAACAATTTTGCGCCAAGATTATTGCATTTTTCTTAAAATGTGTATATTTTGAAGCGTAAATCAAGAAATGTTAATAATATTTATTTTAAAAAATGCACTTTTCGGTCTTGAAGAAAAAAAATAATAATTTACTTAGCCTTTTAACTTTTAATAACTATTTAACACAATATGTTAATTTATTCAATAATCACTCAACTCAACTAAATCCTCAATTGGTTAAATATTAAAAAGAGTGCTTTATTTTAATGTCATCTTAATAGCCACCAAACTTCGACCAAGGGGGTGAGAAAACAGGTTTTCAATTGCTCAAATAGAGCACTGCGCGGCATACATTCTTTTTATATTGCTTTAATAATAAGTGTTATCTAATATTAAGTCGATTATTTGTTATTCTTTAACCTAACTTGATAAAGTTTTGACCAAATCTCTGTAAAGAGGATGAAAAAACAGATTTCAATTGCTCACAATTGTACATAGAGCACTGCGCGGCTTACATTTTTATTATATTGATTTAATATGTGATATAATGTATTATTCTAATTGAATTTTCGGATATTAAAATAACGTAATAAAATTAATAAAATAAAAATTTATGAAATTTGCATTCAACTTTATAGTTTGTTCCGTGAATATAATAATCGTAAATGTATATCATATAATGTTTTGTGTAAATATCAGAGAGTTGAAATAAAATAATAAAGGTAATCGTTGCAGAGCTCGAATACGTCAAAGCACTTCATAACACCCACTTGGACTAGGTCTGATTATCATGCCTCTTAGAATGTCTTTATTATGATAAATGTTGAATTACATCATATAATGTTTTGTGTAAATATCAGAGAGTTCAAATAAAATAATACAATAATCGTTGCAGAGCTCGAATACGTCAAAGCACTTCATTACACCCACTTGGACCAGGTGTGGTTATATGCCTTAGGTTTGATATTTACTCTTAATGTCAAAGTAAATCAATGATATTAATTTAAAAAGTGTACATAATAGTGTGTTGTGTTTACCTTTTGTATGAAGCTGGAGTAAAGTGTGTAGTTAGTTGTCTGGTTATTTCCACTTTGGAAGAATCCAGGACTTAGGAACAGGTTTATGATGTTGGATGGAGCCAAGAAAGCTATATTTAGAATCTCGCTTGCTCAGTGGTTACCTACATGGGCTTGTGTACACAAAGTACCAAGATCAACGACCACACTCTCTTCAATCTGCGAAATGACAATGTGGACATGTTATTGGATTTTTGAAATATACTGAAAAATACACAATTAAAGAACGATTGGTATTATAAATAACTTATGTAAAAACATCGGCTAAGAGGGTAAAAAAATTTAGAGCAGTGCACTGTTTACATTTTTATTATATTGCTCTATTATGTGTATATCAAAAATATAAATATTAGAATGTGAATAGTAATTATTCAACAAATGTGAAGATATCATACAAAAATATGTTTTTTTTTAGATTTTTATTTGGGGAATTATGTCGAACAATACAAATCATGGGGTTTCTACGTTATATACAAAATTTTCATTATTACATTTTTCAAAAAGAGCATGAAAATATCTACTTCAAGTATTGTAAAAAAATGTACTATTTTTTATATTTAGAGAACAACTTAATATCATTATTATTAATATGAAATTTGCCTGTTTTCCTAGAATTCGACCACATTCAACTTTCTTATTTGTTCCACGAATTAAATATAAAATAATTCAAATAATAAAGCAATATTATAAAGGTAATCGTTGCAGAGCTCTAATTCGTCAACGTATCAACTTGTTTATTTATTTATTTTACATATAAATATATATATATATATATATATATATATATATATATATATATATATATATTATATTATATCATACTGCAGTACCACTAGAGCATTTCGGGGGATCCCAATAAATATAATTTATTATAAAAAATAAATTATAGATTAATCACTTTTTTATGAATAAGGGTAAACTTAAGTTAGTTTGTTTAGTTAAATCTGGATTTTAATCCAGATTTATTAATATTAATCTAGAGTTGAAATAACTTTACTTCGGAATTAATGTACGCTTACGACTCTAATGTAAAAAAATATTTTTGCAATCAATTAGTCATTAAAATTATCATAAGCTCATTAAGTAACTATCTGGCTATATTATTAATTTATTTTATTTTAAATCAAATAAGAAATTAGCAATCAAATCTTGCGGTGAATGTTAAAAAGCGCGTCCACAGGTTACGAATTATGTATGAGTCTACCAATAAGAATAGCCCCACAATTAATATATATTATAAAATTTAATAATATATAGAAATAAGTGTTTTAATTGTTAGTCCAAAAGGCAATGAATATAATAACGTCATCTCCTTGAACTTGGCTTTTGTATTAAACACGTGCATGTGACTAACTGACAATACGAGACACGAATCCAGTATTAAGTAATGTTTTTAATTGAATGAAAAAAAACTGGATTTAAATTTACAACTGATTTTAAGCATACAAGGCCGTCATCTTCATGGGGCATTTATTCATATAAGTACAATCACCGTTAATCTGTCTATTAATGTAAAATAACTACATATTTGAAAGGCCATTGGTCAAATGTCCACTAACCCATCAATATATCGTAGAGGATAAATAAAAATATTTAAATGGTCACCCATGAAGCCTTGACTCACTTTTGTGTACTTTTATTACAACACAAGTTCATTATAAATAATTATATAGCAATTTTTGGTCGGTTGAATCATTAAATTGATAGTTATTTTGGTCAGAATATAAGTGTAACGCTTGGGTTTCCTAGGTGTACGTCCGTCGTCTTAAACGTACACCGTAAAGACGATAGTATAGTTATTGTACTGTTTTTATATTTATTATACATTTAACTAACAACAACACATAAAAATTAAAGAAAAGCGACTCCACTATCGCCTTTAGGGTGTGGGTTTACAGTCATTACTTAAATAAAAAAAATATATTGGCCTTGATTATTATATTTTAAATTGTGGGAAAACTCTCATTTTAAAGCAACTTTTGAGGTGAATTCTGCGAAAATGAAAGGTTTTGGATAAAAAAAATGCATTGGCGAATTAAAATACAAGGTATAAAATAATTTAAAATAGGATATATACATATATATGCTATTTTTGTCTGTATAATGTGTTCGTGAGTGGTGCTGGTGCTAATAGGATTGGGGCGTATACAAATAGAGCTTGGTTACATTTTCCGTTTAAGTTCAAAACTGAATAAAAAAAGCTGGTTAATTATAATCAGATCTAGGGGTTGAAGTGCAATACCGATTTTAATTATTAACCCGGTCGTCCACGTACAATAAAATTAATTAATTGATTATTTCACATTTAAATAAAATGTAAATGTCCTTATAAGTGGTAATTCTATAAAATTAAATTTAAATGTACGAATGAAACCTTCCGCTTGGTTCTAGGTATGATTTTCAATATCAATATCTATGGATTATATGAAAAATCTACGAATCAAATCACTTTGAATTGCTACATATAAAAGGCTATAGTGTATGTATACGTTTTACTGTGTGTCTGTATTGTGAGCTCTCTTATTGGGCGTTAAAGTACAAACCAAATTACTTTGGATTAATACATATAAAAGGCCACAGTGTGTGTATACTTTTTAATGTGTGCCTGTATTGTGAGCTCTATTATAGTTTTTTTACGTATATAACAATTCAAGTCATTTGATTTGTACTTTACCTTCGTCTAATCCAGCACTGAATCTAATAAAAACACTCAATTGCCATTTAAATAAATAAATTTAAAAAAATGATACAGCGAACCCCATATTAAAAAATAAAAACCAAAGAATAGTGATATTCCAAAATATATTAAAGTTGAATGCTTCACTCTGTATTCATCATATGCAAACGACTTCAACTACAAGTCATATTTGTTATGGTGGTCAAAACACTTCCTTTTGTAAATTATAATTTTTGCCAGTTTTAAATTTTATTAATTGATCTAATAAATCGCCAATCACGCTGTTTTCGAGTGTGAATTGCATATTTTTAATACAATACCGATTGCCTCATTGATGTTATGAGAATTGAAATCATGCGATATCCGATTAATCGTTTGCCAATAAGCAAAGTTTACATAACATTTTACTATTATAATAATGTTAATTCAGCATCAGCCGCATAAATTATAATTAAATATTCATATATTTTGAAGATGCGAATAATGTTATACTGCGTCTATTTTTGGATTTGTTTTTCCGATATTTACACTGTAGCGAATTGTTTCTATGGAAAAAAAATAGTATTATTTTTAGACATTGCTTTAAAGGCATTTATAACCATTCATAATTAAATATTTTTTGATATATAAACCGACTTATAAAGACAAATATTGGCTCTTGTATTAAATTGGATATGTGCCATGGTCAGCAACGTCATTTTCAGCTGAAACAAGCGTGACATTCAGTACTTCAGTACTAATGTGACAATCTTTTAAAATAGACGCATTTCTATGTGAGTCGGTGTATAATCTATTGTTTAAATTTGTAGATCAAGGGCTAAACTTTAGGAATACACGGCTGTGATTGTTTATATATTATATTTTTGCAGGTCTGAAGTATATGACATTTGCTTTACAAACACAAGATACAAAGAATATTATTAAACCACCGATATTAGAAGGCCAGATTCGACAGAGGCCACACTAATTGTCTCACTCAGACTCGTCTACTTGGTCCACCATCTTTATGGTGGTGTGTAGTAACTACCAAATAAATTAATTTATATGTCATTGTCTAATAAGCGGTATTTATATTAAATTAATTAATGTGGTTGTACGTGTAATTCCGGGTTAACATCAAATCGGTATTGGCACTTCTGCCTCCTAGCTATGGTATTAATACCAAAATGCCAAGAGGATAGAAATATCGACGGCTTAATCTGCAAACTTGATAGCTCTGCTTTTTATGAAAATTGACATTGTTGCGGAAATGACACTTTAGTATATCAAAAAAAATCGTTGTACTAAATGCTATTACCAAAATTAAAAAAAACGTAAATATCATTTATATCTATTTATTTTTATTTACTGGAGTTATAACATTTGCGGATTAAACCTTCGATATACAAAAGCGCGAGACTTAATTTATTCGACATAATATTATTAATAATAATTATAGAAATACTTTATGGAAATATTAATATACGTTCAATTTGTTAGTATACTTAGATATTTTATATTAATATACGACCTAAGTTTGGAATGTGATCGGTGTGCGTTAAGCGTACAAAAAAACGTGTATTTCTTATGGAAAAATATAAATTGCATATTATTTAATATATAGATTCCGAGCTTAAAATATATAGAGGTTTGACTTGAATTAACTGAGAATATTTTATAATAAAAAAAAAATTAAAAATATTCCAAGATTGTAGTCTAAACTCGATTCCAAAAGCATTATTGATATTTTTAATTATCAATTAATAATAAAATATATTTAATATATTTTTTGACTTATTATTGCCATATATGCATTAAAGTGCACCCTATATATTTAAATAACTGATACGAATAAAAATGCATTTAAATCGTATGTATATATTATGGAAGAATACGATCTCTTTTTTTATAAATTATTACCAACCAAATCACGTTGCCATTTTAAATGTACATATTTCTATCGATGACTCGAATCTGAAGAAGATTTTTTTTTCGCAAACTCCATATGAATTATTCATTGACAAGAGACTATCACCTTTGACATTCAATTCGAGCGTTTTCATACCGATATCTTTTTTGTTTCAGTGCCTTGGAATCTTAGGATTAGTATTCTAAATCAACCACGATGACATGTGAAAAATAATACAGTACATCCGAAAGTATTATTTGATTAATTACGAGCGGTGAGTGAGAGGAGCTTTTCAAAATGGCGATGGAATCGTCATCGTTGATCGTGGACTATATTGTGTTTATACTGTTTATTGTGGCAACAACTATTCTGCCATTATGGGAAAGAGGGAAGTCCACACCGAATACGAAAGCCAATTATGTATTTGCCAAAGCTGGAGGAGTTTCAATGCTCGCCATGATGCTTTCCATCAGCAGAGGAGCACTTGGAGTCAGATCATTTTTAGGTGAGTTCAATATAATTATACTAGGGTAATTTTAATTGAAAGGCACCGGAGTCACTTGGTAGATCTAGCTTAGCAAACTAGATCTTAAGTACTCATTGCTGTGTGGTGGCCTGGGAAACCATCTCTACTATATTCTCCCGTAAAGGCCAAGGTGGCCTGGTCAACCCCTTATAAAAGGGACTCCCGTCAATAGGGAAGGCGTCACAGTATATATATATATATATATATATATATATATATATATATATATATATATATATCATCATCATCATCATCATAAGCACTCCAGCACTCAGTGATGAACCGCTTCCCGCACCAGCATCTTCCACTTATTTCTATTGAGGCCGCGCTCCTCCAGTTATTAATTCCTAAACTCCTAACTACCTTATAAAATCTGGGTCCGCCCACCTTAGCCTAGGGTCTACCTCCTGCCTTCTCTTACCCACAGGCTTGCTGGATAGTATTCGATACTTTCCTCCTGCTCTTTAACCCAACCTAATGTTAAAGCCCTAATGAACCGGCACTACGTTCACGCTCTTGCGAGCAATGAGTAACTCATCGTTCCGTCTAATTCTAAATAGTCCCGGTGCCTCCTGAACAGGACCCAAGATCCTCCTCATAAGTAGCCTATCCTCCTCAGTTTGGGTAATAACCCATGTTTCTGCACCGTACGTTAGTACTGGCCTAATTAGCATCTTATATAATTCTACCTTGGTACTTCTACTTAGATATCTTGATCTGAGCAAGCGTACTAAGCCGAAATACGCCCTATTAGCACTTTGCAGGCGAGAGTTTATGTCCTGGTTATTTCCAGCCTCCTTAGTGACCACTGCTCCTAAATATACAAAAGAGTCAACCTGCTGAAAGTGGTCATTATCTATGTTCAGGCTACGATGTGCTACCAATTCCGAGTTGGATGTCACATGCATATACTGACTTTTATCAACGTTTATGACTAATCCTACTATTTTAGCGGCATCCCTTATTGCTCTAACCTTATCAATTAACACGTTCTTAGTTCTAGCGATAATATTTACGTCGTCTGCGAAAGCGAGTACCTGAAAAGATTTATAGAAGATATTAGACTTATTGCTACAACCTGCAAGACGCATAACCTTTTCTAAAACTAATGAAAATAACAGGGGGATATCACGTCCCCCTGTTTTACGCCTGCTCTGGTGATGAAAGACTCCGACAGTACACCATTTATCCGTACGTAGTTTTTGGTGTCTGTCAGCGTCATTTTTGAGAGACTTATGAGTTTTTCCGGAAACCCAAACTCTCTCATCGTGCTGTAAATAAGATCCCTATCGATTGTGTCGAATGCCTGCCTAAAATCTACGAACAAGTGATGAGTCTCCACGTCGGCCTCATTACACTTCTCTAATATTTGCCTAATTGTAAATATTTGGTTCATTGTTGAACGCCCGGGTCTAAATCCGGCTTGGTAGTCTCCCAAGCATTCCTCCGCGTATTCTGCTAGCCTATTTTTTTAAAACCTTGGCGAATATCTTGTACATAACTGATAGTAGGGATATCCCTCTATAGTTACTGCACACGCTAACGTCACCTTTTTTGTGGAGTGGACAAATTATCGAACTTGCCCAATCCTTCGGTAGCGTTTCGCCTTCCCATAAAGATACTATTAAACTATGTAATAGCGCCCATAGAGCATCCCCGCCGTATGCCATGAGTTCGCTGGAGATCTCGTCTATCCCGGGGGCTTTCCCTCTCTTCAGTCCTCTGATGGCGTGGCACACCTCTTCGTAGGTGGGTGGTGGTATTTGTGGTTGCGCGGCGTGTTGGTACAGACTAGCGTTCTTATTGGCTACCTTATCGCTATTCTTATCATTTAATAGGTCGCTAAAGTACTTCGACCATCTATTTAAAACGCTTTCCTGATCGCAGAGAAGTTCGCCTTTGCTATTCCTATTAAAGTTTAGTCTAGGTTTGAACGTTTTCCTACTATTGTTAACGTTCCTGTAAAATTCCTTAGCATTATTCCTATCTCTAAACATTTCAGCATCTATAATTTGCTGTTTTAGCCATGTCCTCTTCGTCGACTGTGTGACTCTATTACTACTCCTACGAAGTTCTTTGTACTTCTCTCTATTTTCTAAGCTATTGAAATTAAGAACTTGTGCACGGGCATTGTTCTTCTCCTTAATAATACACTCGCATTCTGTGTTAAACCA